>APFE031583176.1:58142-97965 GCA_000404065.3 Pinus taeda | reverse complement strand
CAAGACTCCTCACTGCTGCTCCAAAACAAGCTCAAGAACTGCTCACTAACTCTCAAAGAAGACTCTCACTCAAATGCATAAGATTGCTGTGAGAGAATGAGAGCACTTGGGTGAGTTAAATAGGTTTTGGGAGGGGGATATGGACCCCAAAGATCTATTAGCAATATTACATAAGTGTTTGAACTCCAAAACAACCCTAAAACTAATTTAAAATCCCAAAAAAAATAGTTAACAGCGTGCCTTTGCGTCCAGGTTCCGTGCCCATGCTACCCGACCGTTTCATGTTGGACTCGGTCCGTTTCGGCCAAGTCAGCAATGACTCGGCCGTCCGAACCGGGTTTCTCACCGAGTTGATGCCCAGGTTATTGAAACGGACCAACTCGGCCGAGTCAATGTTGACTCGGCCATTTCTTAAAACACTGATCTCAACAAGGCCATGGTTCATGAAACTTTCAAGAAAGTCCTCAAGTTGAGAAAGAAGAAGCTAGGGTTTCTCTCTTCGGGCAACACCTAGGGCAAGAGATTTTATGGATGAATTTTGAGCAAATGCCCACCAAAATGATAGGTCATGTAGCCAAGACCTATATCTTGATTCTTAGGCTCTGCAAAACCCCAAGAAACCTCCTCCCTAGAATTTCGCTCTAAGCCTTATGTCTTCTAGCCTTAAAATGACCAAATTTAGAAAGAGAAATTTATGGATAAAATTTTGAGATGATCATCGAGTGATTGGACTAGTGCCTTGTCCAATGGGCATATGGAGTCAAGGATGGTTAAGATAAGCCCAATTCCCTCTAAGGTGGTAGATATTTGGTGCCCTAGCTATCAAAATTTCAATGATTACCCACTTAATGGAATAATGGATTTTGATTGAGAATAGCAAGAAGTACTACACTAGTAACATTCATTACATGTTACAATGAGTAATGCATACAACATACATCTAGATATTCTTCAATAAATAAATCTTTAACAAATTAGGGCACAAAATTTTAACCTAGAATCTTTAGTTCCATGCATTAGACATTCAAGAAAGAGATATTCAACAATAGATTCCACATACAAGATAACATGCGATATATGCTTCCATTAGACCAAGAAATAGCTCCAAAGAACGTCGAAATCAACTTCCATACATCAAAATGCATCCAAGTATCTCCAAAATCACCCATAAGAAGCAAGTGCAAATTCTCTAAGAGGTTCGAAATTCACAAGTTTGATGATGATTGATCATAATGGAGTGATCTCAAATATATACAAGTTCTATTAAATCAAATTATGCCTAAAAGCCTCTCTAGATGATAAAGTAATGTGAGAAAATCACTCTAGGTCATAGGTCGTCCTAGTAACCAATGTGAAATCATAATAATTAACCCACAAGAGGGTCGAAATGCTGACGTCATGCATGCGTAGGCCTCTTGGAGTTATTCGTTAAGCTCCTCATGTGCCAAAGTGAGTGTAGAGGGCTCCTAAAATCATGCCTTAGGGGTTGGACCGTAGACTTCCATGCAAATCATCCCGTGGACCCCAATTTTGGGTTTGGGGCACAAAACTGGTCTCATGGGTCTCCAAGTGGCGAATCTCTATCTCTGCTCCAACATTGAGGGCACTGAAGATGGTGTTAGCCCTCCCATGTCTTAAGATATGAGACAAACCTCATTTAGGCCCTAGATCAACTGCCTAACCCTCATGGAGTGCTAAGCTGGCTGGGAGCATGTTGGTCTAAGTGCATCATCCCATGAATAATATAAGACAACATGTAGAAGTTGTGGGTGTTGAGGATGCCCATGGATATGAATGATGCTCTAAAATGCTTCGGGGTCCCATGGCTCTCAACGCATCACTTGTGGGTGTCAATATGCCCCTCTAGAGGACCTGGATCCCAGTTAAGTTGCCTAGACCTATGGATGGAACCAGTTGCTAATCACACACAATATGCAGTGCTGCGACTTTCATCGCCAGGGACATTAATCATTAGTGCATCTAAGTGGACCAAGATTGAAAGTAATGGGCATAATAATACTTCATATGCGGCTTCTCTTCCAAAGTTGGGGCCTTAGTCGCATAATGACGTTACCTCCGTAGGTAGGAGTGGCTAATAGACGATCCTATTGGGTTTTTCCAACCCCCAAAGGAAGTGACATGTCCTTAGTCCTCCTTTCAATTGATAGGTGCCATGTGAATAATGATGGAAAAAAGGAACTTCATGGCCAAGTGCCATGGTCAAAGGGACCAACTATGATGTGATAACTCATCTCAGGTGTATAGATGTGAGCAGGGAGCATTCGTGGATGCATGAGTTACCTCGTCCTTTCTTTTTCCACCTCTCTATATTGCCTTTTGCTTTTTCTTGATTTTTCCTCGTATTACTGCTCGTAGCTCGAGGAATGTGAGCTTGCTTTGTCTGATGTATACTAGTTACTACCCCCTTTCGAATGGGGTAGTTCATTGCCCATCAGGGGTTGGGACATGCAAGGGTTCCTTGTCTTCTATTAGATAGGGAAACATTAGCCCAGGAACTGAGTGATGGCCATGTGATAGAGGCAGAGCTCATGTTGGCTTTTGCACACACGCTAATTTATAAATCTTGACCATCTTTTCCATTTTGATTTTTCTTTTGTTTTTATTGTGGCCATCATATGCTCTTTTTTCTTTTAGTTGTATCAACTTCCCGGGGTGCATTTCCAAGCCCTGCCTGAAGTATGAGGATGTGTGGGTGCCAAATCCCAGTGAACCAATGGTCAGTTGACCCGAAGAATGGAGATGGAATAAGGGCCCATAATGTACGAAGATGAGTGATAAGTATAGAAAAGGGATAGATGGGACACACTATTTCAATCATCGATTCCCAAGTGGTGTCCCTTTCTAAAGTCATGGGCCATTAAGGGTGGTCCCGCTGGACTAGGATAGAAACTTAACCCCCCATTTAGGGTGAGGGAACAAGACTATGATCAAGACCCTTCTTTCTTCAAAGTCACCCATAATCCATGTTAAAATGCCCAAATACAAACAAGCATAAGCACCTGATTGCACAATGAATAAAGTACCCTTTGATCAGAAGCCCACCTTCCAACATGTGCTCTTGACAAATGGGTGAAGAAACATATGACTGATGTAGATGGCGGAGATATGAATGGCACATCAAATTGGCTACAAGGTGGCTCTCAATGGCTGCTGGCTAGAAGAAATGAATGGGAGAAAAAATTCTCCTAGGGGTCACCCACTTTTTGGTGGGTAACATGGCCCACTGTCACCACGGCCAAAACTCTCTTCTCTTTATGGAATTTCACCAATGGGAGGAGTCTTGGTATGAGGTCACCTATGATGGATATTCTAAGTATAAGGGTGTTAGGATGACCAAGAGGCTTCTAAGGGAAAGACTCAACTTAAGTACAAGGCTCCAATCAACGAATGAAGGAAGATCACTTTCTTTAGAGAGGCCTAATATGTTCAACGCAAGACCTAGGGGTTGATTAGTAGGTTGAGAGTTGGGATGGCCAATGGTCAAGGTAAGGAGAAAGGGTTTCCCACAATGTATTTCAAAAAAGACAAGGCACATGAAACCCTCCAAAAGCCCTAAGTTGAAGCTAAAACCAAACTAGGGTATACCCTAGGGCAAAGGAAATTATGGATGAAATTGAAGTGAATGCCACCAAAAGGAGTGATTTTGTGGCAACCACTATCCTCTTGATGTTTAGACTCTCTAGCACCAAAAATTCCTCTTCCCTAGGAATTCACACCAAGCCCTAGCTTGGCCACTTGGTCTTAAAGGGGGCAAATTAGGTCAAGAGAGAGAAGGAGAAAATTTATGGATAAAAAGTTGAGTTGATCACCAACGAGGAAGGCTAGTGCCCAGTCCTAGGGTCAATGGATTCTATGGGTTCTTAAAATTGATTTGATCTTGCAAAGGAGTAAGGATATTTTGATGCCCTCGCATTAAAACCCTATCACCTTTATGGGGGATTGAAGATCAGTTGGGGGAGCTAACATGAGATCACAAAGGGATTTCCATTCACATATCATACTATGAGTAATGCATGTAATAATATGACCTAGTTTCCATCAATTGATGTTCATCAAAATTAGGGCACAAGATTTAACCTAGATCATTAATTCATTCCATACATTAGACATGAAATCAGAAATTTGCAATAAACATGGTACTTACAAGACAATATGCATGAAACAATCTAATTATCTATCCAAAGTGACTTCTCCAAAGACAAGAACAAATGCTCAAGACAATTTTTGCTCCATAGATCACATCTTTCCCATTAGAACAAGAGGTTGAAATCTCCAAAGAGGTTGGATTCACAAGTCCAAGTGATGATGAGAAACAAAATGATCCTCCTCTATTTATATGAGGAGGCATAATGTCTAATTAGCCTAAAAGCGCCTAAATCTCAAGTAAAATTACAATGATGCATTGGGTTACAAGCCAACCCACTAGCTTAGATAAAAAATCAAGTGATTTGTTCACACATGTGAGCCATAGAGTTAAAATTGCTGATGTCATCCATCAAGGGAGCTCGATGTGGCATGCGTTGGTGCTTCTAAGTGCCAAACTTGATGTAGAAGCATCTAAAATTCATCCTTTGAGGGTTAGCCCTCAAATCTCTTTCAATGGCTCACTGTGGTCCCAAAATCCAGTTTGGGCACCATAGGATGGTTCTCATGGGTCTCCAAATGGCCATAGTGTCAATCTCTACTCCAACATTGAGGGATTCCAAGGTAGTGCTAGCCCTCCCATGTCTCAAGGGGTGAGACCATCCTCATCTTGGCCCTGGATCAACTGCCATCCTTCTCAAAGTATTAAAGTCGACCAGGGGGCTTGCTGGGTCCAGGTGCATCATCCCAAAAGTCATCGAATGCAGGGCAAAGTGCCAAAATGTTGTGGGTGCTGGAGTTTACCAAGGGTGTGTGTGATGCTCTGCTGTTGCTTGGAGTCCTATGGCTCTCAACGCTTAACCTGTGGGTGTCAATATACTTCTTGAATGAGTTGGGTACCTGTGGGTAAGTTGCCCAAAGCCTTGGTTGAGGAACCACTTGACATTTTCAACATAAAGTCTAGTGCAAGCAACTAGTCATCAAGTACAATAATAATTTTTGCATCTAAGTGAACCAAGCTTGAATGTAAAGGCCTATCATATTTCAAACAAGGCTTCCCTTTTAAATTTGAGGTTTTGAACTCGCAATGGTGTTTCCTCCCTAGGTAGGAGTGGCGAAAGGACAACTCTATTAGATGTTTCCACCCCCCAAGGGGAATTGACATTTCCTTAGTCCACCATTCAATCAATAGGTGTTATGTGAATAATGATGGTAATAAAGGGGAGAAGACTTCATGGCCAAGTGTCATGGTTAAAAGGACAAACATGATGGGGATCCACATCTTGAGTGTATAGATTTGAAGAGGGAGCAATCATGGATGCATGAGTTACCAACTTGGTCCTTGTTTTTCCACCCCTCTTGTGCGCTTTTTTATTTTTCTTGACATTTCTTTGTATTACTACTCGTAGCTCAAGGGTTAGAGCTTGCTTTGTATGATGTATAATAGTTGTATTACCCCTTAATGACGAGGAAACTCATTGCCCATCGAGGTTGGGACATGCAAGGGTTCCTTTCATGATGTATAGGAGCAACATGTGCTCAAGAGCCAGGTGATGGCCATAATAAGTGAGGTAGAGCTCATGCTAGGCTTTTGCCCACGTGCTTATGTGTATGTCCCAACCATATTTTGCATTTTGATATGCTTTCTTTTATTTTGTTTATGGCCATTATATTCTTTTTACTTTTCTTTTTGCTGCATCAATCTCCCAAGGCAAAGTTTTGGGCCCTACCTAACATTGAAGAATGTAACTAGGTTCGATCTTCATAATTGTATGAGTCATAATGAAATGTATTTATCAAAAGAAAGAAAAAGAATTTATTATTATTATTATTATTATGACTTATTAAAGCATGGGTTTCATACTTGGGTCATCATGTTTTAGGTCAAAGTCCCCATTGAGTACTTCTAGGTTTTATATTAAGTCATTAGAGTCATTGTCCATTTAATGAGACCCTTCTTGGGCTTTTGAATCATGTAAAAAGAATTATTATTGAGTAAAATGAGTCATTTGTCACCTCCACACCAAGTTGGCCTACATGAGGGTAATTCGAAATCCAAAAGAGGCTATAAATATAGTGCAGTTCGATTCATTTGGAGTATCACACACAAGTTCGATATACAAGCATAAGAAGTAGAAGTGTATGAAATAGCAGGAGAAGGAGAAGGATTGCTAGATTGAAGTTTTCTAGGTCATCTCTCTCACACATGTGAATTTATTGGGCTACTGGTGGAAGGTTGAAGTACTGCATCAGGGTCGAAGTTCTGCTGCTGGGTCAAAGTTCTACTGCTAGGTCGAAATTCTGTTGTTGGAGATCAAAATTCTGCTGCTGCAAGATCGAAGTTATTGCTGGAAGGTTATCATCTATAGAAGAAAGGAAGGGCTGACATGGTGATTGGAGGAAGTCTGTGTCTAGGTCAAGGAGTCTTGGATCATCTTGTGAAACTATTAACAAAAGAGTTGTTGACTGGTTTTTGTTAAATTATGGTATGTTCTATGCTTAGAGCAATTTACTTCTTTTCTTCTTATTAGCTATTAAGTAAAGTGCAGATAGAACATTAAACGATCGATAGAAAACAAGCCAGGACAAAAGACACAAGATGTGGCGGCTAGCCAGGGACAAGCCCCAATGCGGGGAAACCCTTCAATCAAGTCTTCTTTTATCTTCAATAGCTCAGCAGAGAAATAGTACAAAATCAGAATTCTGTAATTTTATATCAGCAGCAGCAAACCCTAGATCAGCAAAGTCAAACTTGGTCAAACAACCCCGGATTGACTTCTAGTCAAATTGAAGAACTCGGTCTTCAACATCAATAAGTAGCAACCCAAAACAGTCCTCAAAATAGCAGTCAATATATCAGCTCCTGCAATCAGCCCTAACCAGTCAATGCTGCCCCAAAACAGTGGTCAAACAGAGGTCAACAAGGCTAATCTGAACTGCGACTAGCAAGAGAGAGACTCCCCACACAAATCTGCAGTCAAGGGAGTCTATATGCTGGTCAACGTAGTCTTCTAGCACCCAAAACGTGTTGTTGTCCCTTCCTGCATCCTCCTTCCACGTCACAGCTTGCTGCCCTAACTGCGTCCTCTTTCTTCTTCCCACGTGAGAGAGTCTTCTTCCTCCTATGCATACCCAAGAGACTAGGAGAGAGAAGAGATGTGGAGATGAGATGATGAGAAAATGAATCAACCTCTCTTGTATTTATATGATTCACTAGGCACGTGTGCCACACATCTAACTGCTGGCTGACATTAACAATTTGTCAAGTAAATACAAATAAATTCATATCTCCATAAATACTTGTCGAAATCGGATGATCTTTAGATCAATCCTACACCTCTCGACAAGAGGAATCTTGGAAAAATATCAGCTGCCATAAATGAGGTGACCCACATAGAGTTTGGTCCTAGTTTCCAATTTTAACACTCCCTCTCAACTAGGGAGAACTCCATCTGCAATCTGTCTGACTATCGCTACTATCCCAGCCATCAAATGCACTGCCCTGCACAGCTTGGCCCTGCTTTGCTCTGCTTGAACTATGAAGAAGAAGAAATGATAAAGGATGTACCTTACCATCCTCCACTGACCCGAAGTCAGTCTCAGAGTGTGTCATACCACTCTCACTGATCCCAGATCAGTATCATTGATCCCAGATCAATGGAGGTCATCCTAGCATAGGGAGTATGGTAGATACAACGATGCGTCCATCGATAGTACTACTAACGGTCCCTAACCCCATTTCCCTACTCATTGACCAGATGAGAGGTACTTCCCATGAGTCCCAGACTGCGTGGGTAGGATGCCTCGACAGGAGAACTAATCATCCTGTCCACAGGAGAACGAATCGTCCTGTCCAATAGTCGCCACAAAGAATTAATCATCCTGTCCTACAGTCGCCAAGGGGTGTCACAGGGGAAGGTTGAACCTTTCGCCCTGTACGTAGTGCACCACCAGGGGATGGGGAGTTGCCCTGTGGTTGAATGTCGCTCCAAGAAGTACCTCGCGGCGCCCTGGAGCTCCCAGAGCTCAATACATCATACTCAACCCTCTAAGAGGGATTCTGAACGACACCAAGTCGTTTTGGGAAAGTCAAGAATTTGACCTTTCCCAGGGGCTTCGTCAAAATGTCGACGACCTGTTCATCTGTACCGATATGTTGGAGCCTTATTGCTCCCCGCTGCACCATATCCCGAATATAGTGGTACCTGATATCAATATGCTTGGAGCGGTCATGAAATACATGATTCTCTGATAAACGAATCCCGCCCTGGTTGTAACACAAGATCACGGTGGTATCCAATGTAAATCCAAACAACTCACTTAAGAGCTTTCGCAACCAAACCGCCTCACAAGAGGCCATACTAGCAGCAATGTACTTTGCCTCGGCGGTGCTCAAAGCATATATCTCAACCCATGAGTGATTGTGCCACGAAGATGTCTCAACATATTCTTGGCACCAATCCAATGTGTGTGGTGAGGCTCAACCATATGTTGACTCAACTTGTTGGCTACAAAGCATATATCCAGATGGGAGTTCACCAAGAACATCAATGCTCTGATGAGTTGACGATACTCGGCGCATTTCGTAAAACAGGTCCGGCAGCACTACCGCTTAACTTCTTGAAGTCAAGCTCCATCTGGGTAGTTATGGGCTTGCAGTCCACCATATCGAATCTCTCCAATATCTTCACCACATATTTTCCTTGAGATAGGAAAATCCCCTGGCTTCTGCCAGACTTCTAGTCCTAGGAAATAGTGCATCAGTCCTAGGTCCTTCATCTCAAACTCAGAAGCCAACTCCCTCTTACACTTGTGAATGAGAGGGTCTGCCTCTATTAGAAAGAGGTCGTCAACGTACAACACCAGTATGAGAGGATTGTCGTCTTCAACCTTAATGTAAAGGTTAGGGTCGGCTTCACTCCTAGTGAATCCCAACTTCATCAAGTAGCTATCGATCCTCTCATACCACGCTCGGGGTGCTTGCTTCAGCGCATAGAGGGCATTCTTCAACCTGCACACATGAGATTCTCGATCATGAATCTCAAATCCTTCGGGTTGCTCCACATAGACCTCCTCTTTGATCGAACCATGCAAGAACGCAGTCTTGACATCCATCTCATGGAGGTTCCATCCTTGCGAAGCAGCAAGGGCTATGATCGAGCGGATGGTGGTATATCAGGCAACGGGTGCAAATATATCGTCATAGTCTATACCTTCCTTCTGAGAGAAGCCATGAGCGACAAAACGAGCCTTATACTTTTCCGCACTTCCATCCACTGCATTTCCGCACTTCCATCAACTGCTTGCTTTATCTTGTAAAGCCATTTCAAAGTGACAACTGCTTTGTCCTGGGGTCTGGGGACCACATCCTAGACATCGTTTTACATGATGGACTCATATTCCTCAATCATAGCATCCTTCCATACTTTATTCTTGACAGCTTCTGCGAATGACGAAGGCTCATTTTGGATGATCGTGCTCATGATTGTCAAGTATCCTTGATACCTGGTCGGCTTCTTACTTTCCCGGAAGGTTCCCCTGGGTGCAACGTGCCCTTCAGCATCATCAAGTGTCCCCCTAAGACATGAAAGCCTCTTCCTAGAAGAGGAGGGCTCTTGTAGAGGGGGATCAATAGGATCCATAGGTTCTTCCACATTGGGCATCGTCTCATCTTCCTTTTCCTTCGGTTCACTAGTGTCAGCTTCTTTAGATCCCTTTAGAGTAGGAAGATTGTCAACTTTGCTAAGAGCCATATCTTCGTCAAAGGTGACATCATGGCTAATCTCAACTTCCCTTTGACCAGCCACATAGATTCTATAGCCCTTAGTATTTTCACTATAGCCCACGAAGATTTCCTTCTTTCCAGATGCACCCAATTTATTCCTTTTCTCCTTCAGCACATGAAAATATATAGGACTTCCAAAAATTCTAAAATGAGATACGTTAGGTTTCTTACCAGTGAACATCTCTTCTGGAGTCTTGGGACCCAATGCTTGATGAGGGCATCGGTTCTGTACATATACGGCGGTATTTGCAGCTTTGACCCATAGAAACTTCGAAAGTCTTTGATCATGGAGCATAGCACAGACAACTTCCACAATTGTACGATTCTTCCTTTCTGCCATACCATTCTACTCAGGAGTATGTGGTGTAGTAGTCTCCCTCTTAATGCCAGCCTCTTTGCAAAAGTCATGAAACTCATTGGATTCATACTCAGTCCCATTATCAGTCCTTAAGATCTTGATCTTCTTTTCGGTTTGATTCTTGATCAAGGCTTTGAAGTGGCGAAACTAGGAGAACACTTCATCCTTCTTTTTCAAGAAGTATATCCATGTCTTGCAAGAATAATCAAGTGAGGTAATATAAATATCCTCCCAAGGAGTTCACAGGCATCATACCAGATATGTCTGAGTGAATCAACTGCAATATATCGGAGGTCTTGCTTTGGCTTGAGGGGAATGGTTCCCTTTTGAGCTTCCTCTGACACATCCTAGACATACACCTTCTTGCTCTAATCTAAACTCGGGCATCTTGGTCACCATTTTTCTCACATCGGTTAGAGCTTTATAATGAAGGTGAGCAAACCTCCGATGCCATAGTTCGCACTAAAGAGACGTGTCACAAGACATGACACCTAGCGGACTTCCTCCGACCTGATATAATGAATCAACTCGAAACCCAAGAATGAAAGCATCTTTAAAGTTCTTTTTCCATACACACACCTTGCCATCGATGAAGGCCACCTTGTAGCTTTTGTCTTCCATTGCTGAAATGGACACCAGGTTCTTTTTGAGATCAGGTACATATAAATACTTCTTGTAAATGAATTGTATTTCCTTGATCCAATTGAAGAGTGACATTCCCTACGCCTTTCACGGGATATTTTGAGTTGTCCCCAAGAACAATTTCTAGGTTGGTCTCCTTCTCTATCAGATTAGAGAGAGCTTCTTTGTAACCAGTGAAGTGCCTTGAGGCACCACTATCAATAAGCCAATTTCCCAACGAGTCCGGGGGAGCAGTAGTAGAGAGGGCCGCTGGAAGATAATATTCATCTTGCTTATTGTTAACAACGTTAGATTCATACCTGGAGTTTCTTGCCTTCTTGTAGGGTTGTCCTCTTCCTTGATTTCCGGCATTTCTTTTACCTTTGCCATTGGACCTGCCATTCCTTTGATTGCCTTGAGAGTGATTTTGATCATCGTCATGGTGTGAGTCCCTTTTATCAGGGCAGTCCCTCGCATAGTGGCCCATTTTGTTGCAATTGTAACATCGACCTTTTCTTCCACCTTTTGGTCCAGCCTTTCCTTTGGATTTAGCCCCATAATTGTTTCTTCTTTTAGCATGAGAAGAAAAGGCAGAGGGATGGCCTTTAAGTGCAGGCATTTCTTGCTCTTCCATCCTTGTTTCTTCTTGAATGCATCTTGCCGTCAATTCCTCTAATCCAGGAATTACATTATTGTTGAGAAGAGTAGTCCTAAATATATACCATTCAGGTGGCAGTCCTCAAGGAGTTGTGTCATTTCCCTGTTAGGGACTACTTCCCCAATAGATAGGAGATCATTCTTGATCTCGGTGATCCTTAAGAAATATGCTTGCATACTCTCATCTTTGCCCTTCTTAATTTCCTTCAGTTTATTTTTAAGGAACAAAACTTGATTTGCATCATTAACTTTAAATAAACTCACCAGTCTATCGTAGATTTCCTTGGAGGTGGTCAGCTCGGAAACATAGGCCACCAGGTGCTTGTCGATAGAGTCCCGGATGATCTTCCTTGCTTTGACTTCTCCCTTGGTCCACATGCTTCTAGTAGCAGCAGATGCATTTGATGGAGGTGCAACAATATTGCCTCTCACATGGTCCAACACTTCCTGCTCTTCCAATGTTAGATTGAGAGACATCTTCCATCCGTGATAGTCAGACTTCTCACGGAGTTTGTCTTCAGTGGGGAAGTGTGTTGAGTACCCCATGACTTCTTTAAGATTGCTTCAACAGCCTTCGGTGATTGCTCTTGCTCTTGCTCTTGCTTTGTCTTCACCGCAGCTCCGATACCATGTTAAATTATGGTATGTTCTATGCTTAGAGCAATTTACTTCTTTTCTTCTTATTAGCTATTAAGTAAAGTGCAGATAGAACATTAAACAATCGACAGAAAACAAGCCGAGACGAGAGACACAAGATTTGGCGGCTAGCCAGGGACAAGCCCCAATGCGGGGAAACCCTTTGATCAAATCTTCTTTTATCTTCAATAGGTCAGTAGAGAGAAATAGTAGAAAATTAGAATTCTGTAATTTTATATCAGCAACAACAAACCCTAGATCAACAAAGTCAAACTTGGTCAAACAACCTCGGATTGACTTCTAGTCAAATTGAAGAACTTGGTCGTCTTCAACAACAATAAGTAGCAACCCAAAACAGTCCTCAAAACAACAATCAATATATCAGCCCCTGTAGTCAGCCCTAACCAGTCAACGTTGCCCCAAAACAATGGTGAAACAGAGGTCAACAAGGTTGATCTGAACTGTGGCTAGCAAGAGAGAGACTCCCCACACAAATCCACAGTCAAGGGAGCCTATACGCTGGTCAACACAGTCTTCTAGCACCCAAAATGTGTTGTTGTACCTTCCTGCGTCCTCCTTCTTCCACGTCACAGCTTGCTGCCCTAACTGCGTCCTCTTTCTTCTTCCCACGTGAGAGAGTCTTCTTCCTCCTATGCATACCCAAGAGATTAGGAGAGAGAAGAGATGTGGAGATGAGATGATGAGAAAATGAATCAACCTCTCTTGTATTTATATGATTCACTGGGCATGTGTGCCACACATTTAACTGCTGGCCGACCTTGACAATTTGTCAAGTAAATACAAATAAATTCATATCTCCATAAATACTTGTCGGAATCGGATGATCCTTAGATCAATCCCACACCTCTCGACAAGAGGAATCTAGGAAAAATATCCATTGCCATAAATGAGGTGACCCACATGGAGTTTGGCCCTAGTTGCCAATTTTAACAGTTTTCCCCTAGATAAGGGTTTTTCCCTGACTGTCTGCCTAGATCTGGTATCTTTGATCTTCGTATTATGGTTATTGGTAATTGCTTGATCAACTAAGATAAAATAAGAACACAAGAAAGTTAATAAAAACATAAGAATATCACAAGTGATTATCAACATAAATAAAATCTTTTTGCCTTTTTGATTTTTCAACACCCAGGTATGTGGATGTATGGGTGCCGAATCCCAGAGAAGCAATGGTCAGTTGAACCCGAAGAATGGAGGTGGAATAATGGCTTGTAATGTAAGATGGAAAGTGGTATGTATGGAATAGGGATAGTTGGAACAAGCTATCTTAATAGAGTCTTCTCGAGTAGTGCCCCTCCGATACCCATTGGGCCATTAGGGGAGGTCCCACTGGACTAGGATTGAAGATTAACCCCGCCGTTTCAAGTGAGGGAACAAGATCATGGTCAAAACCCCTTTTTCTTCCAGGTCACCCCATAATCTATATCAAATTCCCAAATACAAACAAGTATAAGAACCCGATTGCAAAACGAATAAAGTACCTTTTGATTGGAAGCCCACCTTCGTCCATGTGCTCTTGCCAGATGGGTGAGAAGGTATATGACTGATGCAAGTGGCGAAGATATAATGGCATGTCGTCATCGACTAGTAGTGGCTGTCAAGGGCTATTGGCTGACAGACTGGATGGAAGTGCAGGAGAAGAAATTTCTTGTATGGGGTAACCTACTTTTGGTGGGTAACAAAGCCAACATAATAATATGTGCTTTTTCTTAAGTTAGACTTAGGCTGAGTTACATTAGCAGTCTTGCTCACATTAGAGCAAGTACCTAAGGAGACTATGGGTGACTTATGCACACCTAAACGCAAGGCATTTGCAGAAGAACCTGCCCGAGCTATAAACATCAACACTTCCTCTTAGCGAGGGAGGTACTTCTGCCACTTGGAACGGGCTTCGATCCTGGCCCAACATTTGTTGCCATGGTTGTTCCTTCTAATCTGGAGAGTTCCTTGCCATCATCCTCAAAAACCTGCTCCTTGTGAACTTGTCCCTAGAAGGAATATCTTGTAAGTTCATCTCGTACGAAGAGACCTTCTTGACAGATTGGGAGGAATTTGCCGATTTCTCCCCTCGTGAACCTGAAAGCTGACTCCCTTTGAATTGTTCAACCTTCAAAGTGTTGATTTCTTGTAGATGCTCTAAGTCTCAAATTTTGTAGGGAGGCTTGAGCACATGTATTCCAAAGAACCCATAAAGCGTTTTGGGAAATTCCACCTGGAGACAGTTTTATTAAAATAATTAATGATTTTTAATGGGACCTTAAGTCTAAACTTAGGAAATTAAAATAATTAATGGGTATTAATCTAAACTGTGGGTTTAACTTCTAGAAGAAGATGAAGATCGAGTCCAAATGATTTGAGCAACTGATTAGAATCTAATTTGGGTCGTTGGTTCTCAACTGGAAGATTATAAGAAGGACATCGAGGGGCATTTCGAAAACACACTAGAGGTAGAGACTTAGTTACCCGAGTAAGATCGATTTTCTCACTAGTTGAAGTTCAGCAAGAGAAAATCGAATAAGAGGGAGAGTTGCAGGTGAGAAGGAGAGAGAGAACGTATCAACATCAATATGAAGCACAAGAGTAGAAGACGCAGAGCAGAGGGAGGACAACGCAGAGGTTGTGGTGTAGAGGAGGGAGAACACAAGAGGAGGCTGGGTGACGCTGGGAGTTGGGCTGCGCAATTCTCAAGCAGGATCTGATGTAGTGAAACGCAGAGGGGGCAACAAGTCCTCTCCTGGAACATAAACTTGTCAAGAAGTGTCTGTAAAATTTCTCACAGAGAATCCTCTTCTATTTTGCTGGTTTTATCTTGTACACGAGATTTTTGCTGAAGAATAATTAATAAGACCCTCAGATTTGCTGCATCGTTTTTCCCGCATTGGGTTTTTCCGGGGACATTTGTCCAAAAATAACGGTGTTATTGTTTTGTATTTTCTTTCTTGTTCAATTTCTTGTTTCCGCATTATATTTAATTAAGTGAAGGTTGCAGTGTATGTATTTCAATATTTGCCGTAGTAAACTGCAAGTAATTTGTTTAAAGGAATTTAACAAATAGGATAAATATCATCAGTTGCTGCTGTAGGAATTTCGGATTAGGAATTTTCACATATTCCAGATTAGGAATTTTCACATGGTATTAAAGCTACAGGTGAAACAAGAAGAGCAGTGCCAGAGAAACCAATGCTGAGCAGAGAAGGAGTAGTTGTAGAAGGTAGCAGTTCAAATCCCAGAGAGATTGCGCAGTCTAGGCCTGGAAGGCTAAATTTTCGAGGAAGGTCTCTCTCTGAGTGAGTTGACACAGAGGTAAGACCTCCAGATCGAAGTTTGCCAACGTCAGAGGGAGCAGCACAGCGAATTCAGCGAAGAAGAGGTTTTTTTTGGTGGGACGCAGTTGAGATAGTTAGAAAAATAGTATAAAGATGGAAACTCAAGATGTCTCCGAATTATCTTCCAAATTAGAAGAAGAATTCACATGCTTAGCAAGTTCAGCATCAACAGATGTTTGGTACATTGATAGCGGGGCTTCAGCCCATAGGACTGGAGTACGAGAATATTTCTCGAGCTATCAAGAAGAACAAATGGACTTCCAGATTACTATGGGAAACAGAACGAAGTGTACTTCAGTAGCGAGAGGCACCATAGCATTTCAAACGGAAGCAGGAACCAACATTTGAGCCACCAATGTTTTGCATGCTCCCGAGTTAGGAATGAATCTGATTTCAGTGTCCCAGTTACAGGAAAAGGGATATGATGTATACTTGATTGGAAAGAAAGTATACGTCAAACATCCAAGCTAGAAGAAGAAGAGAGAAATTGCAGCTTGAGTCTCCAATGGAACTGATAGGCAACAGTCATAATGGTGAAAGAGAACTAAATGAATTATGGCACAGGCGAATGGGACACTTACACCATTGACCATTGAGGATGCTCAGAGAGACTGTTATAGGAGTTCCAATCCTTAGTACTGAGCATGATGATTTATGCAGAGGATGCGTACTAGGGAAGTACGCTAAAGCAACATTTTCCAAAAGCAACAATAGAGCAGAATGTGGATTGGGATTGATACACTCGGATATTTGTGGTACAATGTCCACAAGAGCTCTTAGTGGTGGCGAATACTTCATCACCTTTATTGATGATCACTCTAGAAAAACCTAGATCTATTTCTTAAAGACCAAGGATGAGGTCTTTGACCGATTCAGAGAGTTTAAAGCTCTCGTTGAAAATATGACAGGGAAAAAGATAAAGGTATTGCATTCAGATAATGGTGGAGAATATATGGACAAAGACTTCACAGATTTCTGCGCAAAGGAGGGCATCAAAAGAGAATGGACAACTCCATATAATCCAGCGCAAAATGGTGTCTCAGAGCGGAAAAATAGAACTATTGTTGGGGTAGAAAAATGCTATGTTGTATGATCAGGACTTGCCTAGATTCTTATGGGCAGAGGCTTGCAACACAACAATATATATCTAGAATAGAACTCTTCACAGAGCGTTGGGGAAGAGAACGCTCGAAGGTGTCTTCACAGGGAAGAAGCCAAAAGTAAGTCATCTCAGGATATTTGGAAGTGTGGCATATTGTCACATTCCAGACGAAAAGCGCAGTAAATTGGATCAGACTGCAGAAAAGGGGTACCTATTAGGATATAGCGAGACCTCAAAGGCATACAGAATCTACATTCCTAGCAGCAGGAAGATTTTAGTGAGACAGGATGCGAAGTTTATGGAGGATAAAGCTTTCAGGAAATCTCGAGAGATGCCAGCAGAAGGTCAGTGAGTAGATGTTCCATTAGTCTAGCAGCAGTAGGGGTAGCAAGGAGGACAGGCAGGAGGATAGACACCTGGATCGAGTATAGTGACCAGTACCAACATTTCCTCAAAAGAAGGAAATCCAGATAGTTCTCAGCAGATGGAACGACAGGACTAGGAGGAGTTGATTGAGCCTCCCATCACCAGTGGTAGAACCAATAGGGAAGTAAGACAAACACTGAGGGACACAAAGGAGTTTTTTGGAGCTCCTAGAACCGAGAAGAGGTAGTGTAGACAACCTGATAGATACCCTAGGCCTTGGTAGCACAGGTTGAAGAACCCTCTAGCTTTTAGGAAGTCGTTCAACACCAAGTTTGGGTGGGTGCCATGGTAGAAGAGTATAGTTCTATCATGATGAATGATGTCTGGGAAGTAGTACCTAGACCAGAGGATAGATTAGTTGTAGGATCAAGGTGGATCTACAAGATCAAGTATGCTGCAGATGGCAGTATAGAGAAGTACAAGGCTAGGTTTGTGGCAAAAGGGTACGTACAAATAGAAGGAATGGACTATGAAGAGACCTTCGCCCCAGTAGCCCGATATACCTCTATGAGATCTGTTATATCCCCAACAATTCAAATGGGATGGGAGATTCACCAGATGGATGTTGAGACAACATTTCTGAATGGGGTGATAGAAGAAAAAGTATATATAGAACAACCCGAAGGCTATGAAAACACGTGAAAAGAGAACTCATGTGTGCAGATTAAAGAAAGCCTTGTATGGGCTCAAGCAGGCACCCAAAGCATGGTATGGTCGGATTGCTAGTTGCTTGCAACAGTTGGGATTCGTCAAGAGTGATGTTGATCCCAGTTTATACTATTTAATAGTAGAGAATGAGCCACTTATTCTGTTATTATATGTGGATGACTTGTTTTTAATAGGGTCATCTAGGCTCATACAAGACTACAAGAAGAATCTTGAAGCAAAATTCGACATGAAGGATATGGGGTTGATGCATTATTTTCTAGGGTTGGAAATTTGGCAGAAGAATGGGGAGATCATCCTTGGGCAAGGAAGATAATCTTGAAGAGATTCAGAATGCAGGATTGTCGACCCATGGCCACTCCCATGATCACCAACTTGAAGAAAATAGATGCATCAGGAGATAGAGGTGGACCCCACCTTGTACAGACAACTCATTGGGTCGCTGATGTGTATCTAGTCAACACTAGGCTAGACATTTGCTTCGCTGTCAACACCCTTAGTCAGTTCATGGTGGAACCGAAAAGGGTGCATTGGGCAACAACTAGGCACATTATAAGTATGTGCATGGAACAGTTGGATATGGGTTGAGATACTCCTAAGGGGATGCTGTTAGTTTGAATGGATTCACAGATGCAGATTGGGCAGGTAATTCAGTAGATCGGAAAAGTACCTTTGGGGTACTGCTTCAGTGTTGGATTAGAATGATCTCTTGGTGTAGAAAAAAGCAGAAGTCGGTAGCTCTGAGCTCAACAGAAGCTGAATATATGGCAACCAACACAACTATGTGCGAAGCTATATGGCTAAGGAAACTGCTTGTGATCTTGTTCAAAAAAAGGATGGAAGCGACTAGGATTTATTGCAATAATCAGAGTTGTATCAAACTCTCTGAGAATCCAATATTTCATGATCGGTCGAAACACATTGATATTAGATGTCACTTTATCAGAGACTGTGTTCAGCGTGGGGTAGTACAACTGCAGTATGTCCCTAGAGGAGATCAGGTAGCGAACATACTCACAAAGGCTCTAGGAAGAGCTAAGTTCATTCAGTTCATAGAGCAGATGGGTATGGTAGGGAATCCGTTTCAGTAGCAGAAATAGGTAATTTCTCAGTTACAGTGGCAGGGAATGAGAGAGAGTTGCAATACAGATGCAGTGTTGGCAGTGATAGGGTCAACAACAATACAAATGCAACATTTGCGCAGCGGTTGGTGGGCAGTGATGTCAGACATCAGCAACGCAGAGGGAGATGTTACAGAACAGGGTGATGCTTCGACAGGGCGCATTGCTAGAGCACATTCCTCGCTAAGAGGGAGTGTTGATTTATCGTAGCATCGTATATGCTCTAAGTCTCAAATTTTGTAGGGAGGCTTGGGCACATGTATTCCAAAGAACCCAGAGCGTTTTGGGAAATTCCACCCGGAGATAGTTTTATTAAATTAATTAATTATTTTTAATGGGACCCTAAGTTTAAATTAGGAAATTAAAATAATTAATGGGTATTAATCTAAATTGTGGGTGTAACTTTTAGAAGAAGACGAAGAATGAGTCCAAATGATCTGAGCAATTGATTAGAATCTAATCTGGGCCTTTGGTTCTCAACTGGAAGATTATGAGAAGGACATCGAGGGGCATTTGGAAAACACACTAGAGGCAGATACTTAGTTACCCGAGTAAGATCGATTTTCTCACTGGTCGAAGTTCGGGAAGAGAAAATCAAATAAGAGGGAGAGTTGCCTTTGAGAACCCATTCAATGCCACATTTACTAGTTTTGAGTCCTTTTCTCCCACTGCTGCAAGTTGATCACGAATTTGTGTGATCTTCATCGGATAACTCATGACTAAGTGAAATCTGGTCATTTGCGTAGTCTGGAGCATATCTTTCAATATCATCTTCCCGTTGCCTTGCTATTGTATTGTTGTCCACAGATTTTGCACACCCAAGTTTGGTGCAAAAAATCGTCAGCCCCACAAGGTGTGCTCTTTGTGGCAACGCTCAGAGAAGGGGCTGTCACCTATTCCCAACTCTATCCATCTAGGCTGTCTCCTAGCTAAGCTAAGGGGGTATACCCTAAGGAAGATTCTAAAAGGAGATCTTGCTAAACAAGTTCTAGGAGATTATGATGTTAATTAAACCAATTTATTCACCATTCAAATAACTTGAAACATAACTTGAAAGCAATGAAATAGATTAGCAAGTACAAATATTTATGAGCATATAAGAATCAACAATGTAAATAGATCCAATATATTCAACACGATATCTTGCAAAGAATGTTGTATGTAGACCAGTACCAATTATATACTTGCAAGAAACATATGTTCAAAATGAAATCACCATATTTGCAAAAATATAACTTTCAAGTTAGAACAAGTTGCAGGAAGGGGAAAGCTGCAAAACAAGTGTTAGTGGATCATGACAAAACCACGATATCAAAAGATCATATACAGCTTTGAGAGATGAGCAACTAAATAGAAATAGAGCTTGCAAGTGAGAAAAACTTGCCCTTGGCAAAATGAGATTGCTCGAATATGATATAATGATATTAAAGGAAACTTAATAAGAGCATGAAATGGACAAGTACATAAAATCAAGTGCTTGCAAGTAAATGTAAATGCTCACAATTCAACTTGTATGTATTTGAGAAAGAGCTTAAATGATAACCACTTACATACAAGGTAAACCAAAGTTGTAGGTGAGTGTGTGAAGTGAAATGGTCTTGTTTAAATATTATTAATGCCAATTCTAAGGTGTTACTTTCCCTCAATTCCTTCAACTTGGTAAGGACTCAAGGTGGTTGCAAGAAGGCTAAGTGAGGAAGCTAAGGCTTCATTAACAATACCCACCTAGTTCTTCGAGACAACCCGCATGCCTTCGTTCCTACAAGGGACTTCGCCACGCAAGAGAACTGCGAGGTAATGTGTTTTACCTTTCTTCCAAACTCAAATCTTGGGAATTGAATGAATGTTGAGGAAGGTTGCCTAAAAGTATATCAACCAAGCTTATGCAAATGCAAATGAGATGTGAAGTTAATACAAGTGCCTAAGGACAAGATTGCTGATTTCAATTATAGATCAATAAAGTATCACATTTGCATAGAATTGTAAGATCTGAAATGCAAACAAGTTAGATCATGAAGTGAACAATTAGATAAGTGATATACCAGCAATAGAATAAATTATATCATCCGTGAATAAATCATATCTAAGCTAGTAAACCAGCTATGTAAATGGGTGACTTCAATGTGCCAAATAACCCAATGAAACATGAAACAGTAAACTAGAGAGTAGATCTAGCATGTAAATGAGTAATTAGGTGATGAAATGAGAAACTAAACTAACAAAACAAATGAGACAAGTTAGTCACCAATCACCCAAATATCCTCCTTCCAAATAAGGAGATTGGGATGCCAAGTGGAAATCCCCAAGCTCCCTCAAGCAGAAAAAAATTCCTTTATTGTTATTAAAAATGCCCTCTTATAGAGAAGTGAGGCTTAGATCTTGAGGGGGATTTACAATAAAGGGCTCAAGGAGCGAATACTCCTCAAAATACAAGATGCAAGTGAGAAAATTTACAATCCTTAATATTACAATGAAGGAGATTCTCATGTGAGGGAACTTCGCTTTTCCTCCAATAGATCTAACTTGGACGACTCAATTTCGAAGTCTTTAGGAGGAAGATCTGTGCATAAGATAGAGAGACAGAGGGTTTTATCCACAGATCAGGGTAGGAGAGGTTTCAAATATGTAGATCTCTTGATTTTCAAGCCTCCACCTATGGATCCTTGGAAAACGTCCTCAAAGAAAAACCCCAATCCTTAATATTCCATGAGAAACCACGCCAGCATCAAGAGGACAATTAGATCCGATGCAAGAGAAAATAAATCACAAAATAAATGAGAATGTGAACTTAAAAATACAAGTGCAAACAACAAGAGTGTGAGGACACCTCTGCTCTTCTGCAAGCAATAAGGGATTAACCCTTTGAAATAAGCTCTAAATAGCTAGATTGAATCAACAAAAGCACATAAATAAGGCAAGTAGAATTTCAAATTGATGATTTTTGTGAGTTATGGTAGGGAAACTCCCTCTTCAAAATGGTTTGATAAGCCCTTAAGGAGATTCGATGTGGGTTCTTCCACCTTTATCCTCTTGAGAGTCGGTTTGTTCAACCAAAAACTTACCCCAAGCTCAAGATCTGATTCAACAAAAGAAAAATCTTCTACACACTTATAAAGATATTGTTAGATCCACAAGGGATTGGACTACACACTGAAGGAGGCTAGAGGTTCAACCAAAAACCTACTAGTGCTCCTAGATCTAGAGTGGTCCTCCAATCCAGAAATTAATACAAGATAACTTGCATAAATTAATCTACAAAAGACATATGAAGCTAATGAATTAGAGATCAAATAGTATAGAACATTAAGCACAAATAAACTTGAAAGCTATTAACATAAAAGTAGAAGAATAACACCACAAAGAATATGCCTCCAAAGTCTTGCTTTATTAGATCAAAAATATTCCAGTACGAAATTTCTACAGAGCTTCGCTAGCACCAATAGCTCAATCTATAATTCTCTACAAAAATGAGGAGCCAAAGGTTCAATTTATAGAAAAAATAGGATAAATCTCATCTCCAAGTGATAGGTGGTGATCACACGACAAAACGTCTTGATCCCCTTAAGAAACATTTAGATCTCTCTCAAACAAATCAAACCCTTAGATGCCTTGCACAGATTCCCAAGAGAGATAACCGTTTGCACAATTGATAAACTGGGTGGAGTGGAAATTAAATGCTGGAGTGGTTTGGACCACCTTTAGACGTTTTCTCTTGGTCCATCTTGATCAATTCTCATTCAAATCTTGTAACTTGAATCATTTCCTCAAAAAATGCAAATTTCTTGGAGAATTCGTTTTTGCCATGGACCATCGAATTTTTCTTCTCGTTATCTTCCTTGATCAGTGGGATCCACATCACTTGATTTTGACCCTTGTGAATTTCCACCTCATTTTTGAGTATTTTCCACTTGGAGAGAATTTTTATTTTCTCCCAATTATTAATTTCTAGCTAATTTATTTGCCAGTTTTTGCGAAAACTTATGGGTTTTGAGGGTAAATAATCATTTTTCGACCCTCAAAGTGTGTCCTAATAGAAACTTGAGGTGTAGAGGTCTAATTTTGAGTACTCATACCACCTACAACTTCTCTAGACAACATTTATTACAACTTGCATAAAATTTTTATTAAAAATCCCATCCAGTGGGAGATTTAAAAAAATTAAAAGTTGACACCTAGACTTAACCAAATTCCGCGAAACTTTAGAGATGATCTAGTATGGTAATATACATTGACTCTAGACACTAGGACTTACCTAAGACTACCATCAAGCCACACTCTAGATTTGGGGTATATCTGGGGGAAAAACTCAACTAGTTATTTAGTGTTAAAAGACACAAATAATGAGCTAAGGAAAAAAACTCCCTAGAGTGAACTCACTTGCTAGTAAAGTCCTAAGCTACCTGTTACCACTCAAACCAACAGGGGACTTAAAGGGGTTCCTAAGAGGGCAACTGCTAGGTTAAGGGCAACTACGGAGGCTTAGCCCATTGTCATCACAGCTAAGTCTCCCTGCTCTTTACAGACTTTCACCGATGGGAGGAGTCTCGGTAGTGTAGGGATTCACTTGTAAAGTATGTGTCAATCGATAGGTGAGAAGTGAACTTGAAAACCCTTTCCCAAGGATGGACTGAAGAATGGAGCTTGCTTGCTTTTTAAGCAAGGGACTTGGTCCACCAGGGATAAGGGGTAAGGATTGGAGGGTTGAGGGAGAAAGGATAGGCTTATGAACAAGTTTCGCAATCCTTATAATCCTTGGGAAACTTGGATTCCCAAATGGTCCTTGACAGATAGTCTTTATTGAGAGGTGGGACCACACAGGGCCAAGTGGACCCAGCCCAGGTTCGGGGATGGAATGTAGCAACCAATGATGTACCTATCCTGAACAAGGTGAGGGGAAAGGACCAAACAAGAATATTTATTTCAAAAGGTTGAATTGATCCTATTAGTGTCTAGCCTTGGGGATGCCTTGGAAAAAGTCTATCCTAGAACTAGGGCTTGAGATTCCCAAAGATTCCACTGTTAGAATGGCCTCAAATTTGGAGAGAGAGGGACCCACTAGCGCAATAGCCTAGAGGAGATCGAAATTTTTCCTTGGGCCAATTGTCGGGAAATTGATTCCCTAGGTGACTCATTGGAGCTAGACTCAGGAAAAAGGGGAAAAATGATGAAAAGAAGGTTAATATGATCACCCTTTTTATGGAACCAGTGCCTAATTCACTTGGGGATATGGAGTCAAGGATGGTAATGAATAAGAACTTGGATTCTTTGATCAAGGAGGCCCAAAAAGTCAACTTCATCCAATGTAGATAGTAAGAAAAGAAAAGCGACTTTAAAGCATTTATACTTTAAAGCAAATGATGCAAGCTTCTCGAGATAATTAATCTCTAGGACATTTCATTCATATAATATTGGCCCGTACATTTAATAACTAAAACATTGCTCAATTCCACATTACAATAATGCAACGATTAGCCCTAATTTTAGCAGTATGCAGCAACAAGAATAACAACGATAAAAAGCACTTATAATGTTATAGAGTATATCCAACCAACAATTCATTTGCATAACAAAGCTCCAAGATAAGAGAAATAGCCCAAATCCATACATTAAAATTCATCCATCTCCAAAAATATCCTCCAAGGAAAAGTGTGAAAATTCTCTATGAGTAGAGAGATCCCAAGTCAAGTGATGATACAAATGAACGTATCTAACATCAATATATAGCCTCCTAAGGAGTTCGAATTAGTTTATGGGCCCCTAAAGATAAAATAATTTGCAAATAATAACTCCTAATGGTGACAAGCCCACCATACTAGCTCATAATGTAAAAACAAGCCTCACAAGGGGCCAAATAATGATGTATGCATGCTGTAGGGCCCTCCAAGGGCTCAATAACATCTTGAAGTGCCATATTGAGGAATAAATTCCTTAGAATATGATGGATAAGGATGTGGCCCCCTTGTTCTCCAAGTAGTAGACCGGTGGTGCTCTTAGTGGGTCTGCGGGCACATTAATGACCCTATGTGTCTCCATATGAATCAGAGATGTCTGTAGATCCTCTACAATGGTCTAGGTGGTGGAATGAATGCTTCCATGACATCGTACAAGTGCTGGGACACCTGCCAAGAGTGTAGGGATCCCGTGGGGGCCTGTTGGGTATTGAGTACCAATCATGTCACCATTGTCCCAAAAGTGGATCGCTAGTAGTCTTTGAACATCCATGAAGATCTGTGGAGTGCTGTCTTGTTGAAGGAAGTGTAACTGGGTTTGATCTTCATAAATGTACTTTTGATATTTGTACTTATTCAAGAAAAGGAATATTATTTTTTATAATATATGACAATGAGTTTTTTGCTCATTGTAGTAGGTCTAGCACATGTCAAAGTGCTATAGGTGAGTCAAATAGTCAAGAGAAAATATTGAAGGGCTTAAGGGCATGTTACACTATGTATAAATATATGTTAAAGTCAAAGGGAAACCTCCAAACAAAGTGAAGTGTACTCCTTGGCAGTGGCACCTTCAACAAGCTCCTTCAAGCATGCTACAACACCATGGAACTATTCGAAGTCTGCTCAACAAGTCAACCACCAAATTGCCCTCAAAGTCGGCCTACAATTAAGAAGACAAGTCGGCCTAAATGCAGTCAATCAAGTCGGCTTAAATGGAGGGGCAGTCCTCTATTTATAGAGGCTATCCACTCTAAAGACAACACATCAGTGGTGCTCTGAAATTCGCCAGAGAAAGAGATCAAGAAGGTCGAAGGAGGCCAAGGTAAAGGGGCTACTAGGAAATCGAAGAGAAGAGGAGGAAGAACGAAGAGTAAGGGACTGTTTCTAGGGTATACACAGTCACACATGCGAGGGAATGAAGCACAGTCTGCCGCTATAACAACAACAAGATCACAGTTGGATATTTCTGTTTGTTTGGGGCTAAAACTAGGCCCATAAAGGCCTCCAACTCCAGCGTGGAATAAGGACATCAAGCGAAGTAAGAAAGGAGACTGAAGTATAAAGGATTGTTTCTAGGGCTAGAAACAATCACACATGCGAGGTGCAGTGATGGTCTGTCTGAGCCATAACAATAGCTAGTGAACAGTTCATTGTTTGGACGAGAGATCAAGCCTACAAGGACTCCTAAGGCTAGCAAAGGAGCCTATCTCTCGAAGGTAGAAGGACTCTAATTGGAAGACGAAGTGCTAGAAGACAAAGTGCTGGAAAAAGCACCGAGGTATATGGTGCAGAAAGGATTAAAGACTTGTTTGTGCTTGGAGGATCTCCTAGTCAGGGGTTTAAGGTTTGACATTGATCAATAGAAGCTTCAATAAGAGAAATTCACTAAAGGGTTTGCCTCTCAAGAGAAGAGAGGTTTTGGCCCTGGCAGAGAGCCAACATCTTGTGTTCTTGTTTTTATGTTTTGGTAGCAGTTTGATGAAGTACACACATATGCACTAATAAGAAGAAGAAGAATAAGCTAATAAGAAAAGTAAAAAGACTTCACAAATTGTTATCAAGTAACGAAGAATCACACTCCACTACTTTGCCCAAGATTCTTCAACATGTCTGCCGCTGTGGAGGCCCATGGCTCTCTATGCACACCCTACATGTGCCAATGTGGACCTCTGGGGGTCAGGATCCCATATAGGGAAGCCAAACCCAAATGGAAACCTCCTGTAATCCTGCATAAGATCCAATGCATCCCCCAGGCTTCTGGTACAATCAGTCATTAGAATAATAGGGTAAAGGAGCTTACAAACCATGGATAACAAAGTGGGCACTTCATAATGGCATGCCCTTCCGTAGTGGGCTTTGGCATGTGCTAGTGTCTCCAAACTCCAAAGGGTGTTAGCCAAGTACCTCATTAGGTGGTTTCAACCCTTAGGGGGGATAGTATGTCCAAGGTACACCCTTCTAATGGGGGTGGCAAGTGACAAATAGGTGAGATGGAATAGGGAATGAGGGGGGCAACCTTAGGCAACATAATGGGGCATAGCGGTAGCTAGATAAGGGGAAGCCCACAGTTCGGTATATAATGTATAGGAAGGAGAAGTCGTGGTACATGAGGTGCCCTGACCTTGATTTTTCCACCCTTCTTTATATGCCTTTTGCCTTTTATGAATTTTCTTTAATTAACTGCTCGGGGCTCAAAGGATAAGAACATGGTGTGTATAATATAGCAGTGATTACCCCTTTTGAGGTAGGGCGGTTCATTGCCCACCAGTGGTTGGGACAATCACGGGTTCCTGAATGATAGAGGAGGCTCATCTAGGGCCTATGGAACTAGGGTGATGGCCATGGATGGGGTAGAGCTCATGTGTCGGCTTTTGCCCACGTGCTAATTATTTTCGTCCCGACCATCTTTAGCATTTTGTGGTACAATTTCTTGTTAAATGTGGCCGTTTATGCTTTTTACTTTTTCTTTTAATTGCTTCAACCTCCGGGGCATCATACTAGGCCCGACCTAAGGTGTGGGCAAGGGGATAGGGAGGCTAGCCCTATGTAGACTCAAAATGGGAATGTGGACCCAGGTGGGAGAAAAGACGAATGGTGGTATAGTGAGTGGAAAGGGAATGATATGTGTGGATAAAGGAGCGGGACCACACACCCAAAATCAGGGTTTCCCAAGTAGTACCACCCTAGTACCAAATGGTCAATAAAGGAGAGCCCATGGGACTAAGATCCAAGGGTAACAACCAAAAGAGATCAAGGGGATAGGAGCACAAACGAAGCGCACTCTTTCCACCAAATCCCCCCATTAAACCATACCCAAAAGTATCCATGATAGGTAAACCCAATACTCAATTACCAAATGACAAGACGTACGTTTAGATTCTGGAGGCCTACCTTCAAACATATGATCAATATAGGTGGGTGAGGAACCACATGGCTGGTTCAGGAACCAGAGAAAAGGCACAACGAGCTAGTAGGAGGCATCAAGGGGTTGCTCGTTGCCAGCTGAGGCTCATCATGTAGAAAAATTTCTCATGGGGATATCACCCACAAGGTGGTGGGTAACATCTGGCTCCAACTGGGGCATGATCTCTCGTAGAAGTGGCCAACGCTGCTCAAACGGGAGGTCACGAGAACTCCAACAATCTCTTGGTCACCATAGACTTGTTATTTGCACATGTCAAAGATCAAAGCTAGAGGATAACATGTTTTTCATGGTGTCTGATGATCACCCATGCTTAATGTTAGCCCATAAAATATGCAAATCATATATATTATTATTATTATTTTTATTTGCAATCTAATCTATCATGAGAAACATCATATGTAATTAGTTCTAATGCAGAAATCATTATGCAATGCATCCTACTCTAACATGCATATAGTACAACATCAAGAATCAAGGAAAGGAGTGATACGACTTATTTTGACTGGTTGAGGCCAAAATTAGTCACTGAGTTTGGCGATGTAGTAATAGTCATCCCCAAGTTTCCCATGAATCCTGACAGGAACTAACTCTTTGTCCACCAAGACCATGTCCCTATTTTGTATTCTTTCTTTGGTTTCCACTTTTTGCTTGGCTTGTGGTTTGGTCTTTTAAGGATACGAACCTCTTGTGAAGGGAGAACGAGGGAGGGCTTCACGGTGTTATGTGCTTCATAGTAAGGACCAGGTTCAATCACATTTGATAGGTAGGTAGGTTCTCTATGAAGGATGAAAGGGATCCCATCAGACTGAGGGATGGTAGCATATGATAGATCCATTTGGACATGCCCCCCAACAGTGGCTCCCCATTTCCTAGATAGCAATATCCTCCATACATTAGGAATATTGATGACAACAATGTCCATGAGAAGGGATATGCTGAGGTTTCTAGCTAGAGAAACCTTAAGATCCTTAATGAGACCCCACTTCCACAGGTTTGGAGTTAAACACACACACCACCTTCTATGGTTGGGTAATGTTGAGACCCAATTGCTTCTTAACAGTTAAAGGCATGATGATGTTTGCGGAAGCCCCTGAGTCGAGCATACGATTATGGAGATAAAGGTTATTGATGGCCAAAGTGAACATGAAAGGTTCGTGTCCGGGGTTTCAATCGGGAATGTGAATGTTTTGCAAGTCTTACGGTAATTCTTCCTCTTCAAAACCCAGGGACTTCTTAACTTGCTCTCCTTGCTAAGGAACTTTAGCAATCTCTTTCAAAGGGATAGATACGATCATCTTCCCAATAGCAACATCCATATCAATGTTAAGCCCAATATATTTTCCCTTCTCTTTCCTTTTGGTGTTTTCTTCCCTTTGAGGGCCCTTTTTTGGTTTAACTTTTGTTTGGGAATCCTTTTTTGAAGGGTTCTTTGAAAGGGATTTCTCTTTGGGAGGCCCTTTAGAGGGTACATTTTTGGGAGGATCTTGCTTGGGAAGAGATTCCTCTTTGTCAGGTTCTTTGGAGTTTGCAGGGTCTTTTCCATGGTCTTTTCGGGAATATTGGACCCCTTCGAATCTTCCACTACGTTCATCATTGTTTAGGATGGACTCTTCTTTTTCAACTTTGGTCGTGACCTCATTGATGGGAGGGTGAGTGTATGAACCTCCAAGTAGAATGTTGAATATATCAACTTCTACAAGGTTAGCTTGTTCATCTGTTTCATCATCATCACTCTCATCACTCTCGCAAAGCTCATTTTCAGAGGAAGAGTCTTCGTCCACTATATTGGTTGGGGCCAAGGTGTTTGCGACTTGAGATGAGCTAGGTTTATCTTCATAACTTTGCTTCCTTGGAAAAGGCTTCCCCTTTGGGACAAAAAATTGACTTTTGGGCCTTCTCCAAAGCGATGATTTTGTTCATAAGAATTCGATCCTGTGAATGAAATTCCTCACTAAGTTTGTCCATTTTCGTGAGGATAGCCCAAATGGTTTCTTCATGTTGATCCTTTGGTTTCTCCTTCTTGGTCTCAGTTATGGTTTTAGGGATGTCATCAACATTCATTTTTGAGATACAAAGGTTTTCCTCAACTTGAATCGGTTTTCTTTAGCTTCAGCCAATGTGGAAGGTGTCTTGTCTCTTAAGGCATACGTTAGGTGACCCCCCACAACTTTGACAAAATTTTCAAGGATGTTGGCATCATAAGGCTTTAGGTGATCATGGATATCTCGTACAACCCTATCAAACTTTTGGATGAATTCCTGTAGGCTTTCCCTTCCCTTAGATATTTGATAGAACTTCTCGATGTTGAAGGTTCCTTGGGTATTGCAAGACCACCTTTTCATGGATAGGTCTTCAAATTCATCGGAATCAGAGATACAACCAGGAGGAAGACTAAGGTACCATTCTCTAGCTTGTCCCTCAAGTGATATGGCAAATAACATCATGATCCTATCTTCATCGAAGATCAACCTAGGGGACAATTTCCAATAAAATTCTTCAACAAAGTCACGGGCACTCATAGTGGCATCTCCCTTGATCATATTTTTCAGGTAAGGGTTTGGGATCATTATTGAGCTTCAAAGGAGAAAATACACTAACCAAATGTCTTTGACTTTTGGTCACCTTGTTGTTGCTAGTGCCAGCAGTATCTGTCATTTTTGGAGTTGAGTCACTAACTTTTTCAAATTCAAGGAGAGTGATGCCAACAGGTGATGGTTCACGGTTCCTTCTTGCAACAACCCTAGTTAAAGGAGGAATGTTGTCACGTTCAAACAAACTAGGGTTTTGACAATGAGTGGAGTTGCCAGAGGAATAATAAGAATGTCTTCAATGAATCAATTCCTCAATGATTCACTAGGGAGGCAAACTTGCTTCCTCCTCGACAACGATGCCAGAAATGTTACCACTCAAACCAGCAGGGGAACTAAAGGGGTTCCTAAGGGGGCATCTGCCAGGTTAAGGGCAACTGCGGAGGTTTAACCCACTATCACCACAACTAAGTCTCCCTTCTCTTTACGGACTTTCATTGATGGGAGGAGTCCCGATAGTGTAGGGATTCACTAGTAAAGTATATGTCAATGGATAGGTGAGAAGTGACCCTAAAAACCCTTTCCCAAGGATGGAGTGAAGAATAGAGATTGCTTGCTTTTTAAGCAAGTGACTTGGTCCACTAGGGATAAGGTGTGAGGATTGGAGGGTTGAGGGAGAAAGGTCTAGGATTATGAACAAGTTTCTCAATCCCTATAATCCTTGGGAAACTTTGATTCCCAAAGGGTCCTTGACAGATAATCTTTATTGAGAAGTGGGACCACATGGGGCTAAGTGGACCCAGCCCAGGTTCGGGGATGGAATGTAGCAACCATAGATGTTCCTATCGTGGACAAGGTGAGGGGAAAGGACCAAACAAGAATATTTACTTCAAAAGGTTGAATTGATCCTATTAGTGTCTAGCCTTGGGGATGCCTAGGCAGAATTTAGTACTAGAGCTAAGGCTTGAGATTCTTGGAGATTCCACCGTCAGAATGGCCTCAAATTTAGAGGGAGGGGACCCATCGACTTAGTAGCCTAGAGGAGATCAAAATTTTTCCTTGTGCCAATTGTTGGGAAATTGATGCCCTAGGTGACCCACTGGGGCTAGACTTAGGAAAAAGGGGAAAAACGGTGAAAAGAAGGTTAATATGATCACCCTTTTTATGGAACCAATGCCTAATTCACTTGGGGATATGGAGTCGAGGATGGTAATGAGTAAGAACTTGGATTCTTGATCAAGGAGGCCCAGAAAGTCAACTTCATCCAATGTAGATAGTAAGAAAAGAAAAGCGACTTTAAAGCATTTATACTTTAAAGAAAATGATGCAAGCTTCTCGAGATAAATAATCTCTAGGACATTTCATTCATATAACATTGGCCCATACATTTAATAACTAAAACATTGCTCAATTCCTCATTACAATAATGCAACAAGTAGCCCTAATTTTAGCAGTATGCAACGACAAGAATAACAATGATAAAAATCACTTACAACGTTATAGAGTATATCCAACCAACAATTTGTTTGCATAACAAAGCTCCAAGATAAGAGAAATAGCCCAAATCCATACATCAAAATTCATCCATCTCTAAAAATATCCTCCAAGGAAAATGTGCGAAAATTCTCTGAGTAGAGAGATCTTAAGTCAAGTGATGATACAAATGAATGTATCTAACATCAATGTATGGACTTCTAAGGAGTTCGAATTAGCCTATGGGCCCCTAAAGATAAAATAATTTGCAAATAATAACTCCTAATGGTGACAAGCCCACCATACTGGCTCATAATGTAAAAACAAGCCTCACAAGGGGCCACATAATGATGTATGCATGTCGTAGGGCCCTCCAATGGCTCAATAACATCCTGAAGTGGCATATTGAGGAATAAATACCTCAGAATATGATGGACAAGGGGGTGGCCCCTTGTTCTCCAAGTAGTAGACCCGTGGTGCTCTCAGTGGATCTGCGAGCACATCAATGACCTCGTGGGTCTCCATATGAATAGGAGATGTTTGTAGATCCTCTACAATGGTCCAGGTGGTGGAATGAATGCTGCCATGACATCGTACAAGTGTTGTGACACTTGCCAAGAGTGTGGGGCTCCTGTGGGGGCCTACTGGGCATAATGTACCAATCATGTCACCATTGTCCCAAAAGTGGATCGCTAATATTCTATGAACATCCATGGAGATCTTTGGGGCACTGTCTGTTGCTGTGGAGGCCCATGGCTCTATATGCACACCCTACATGTGCCAATGTGGACCTCTGGGGGTCAGGATCCCATATAGGGAAGCCAAACCCAAATGGAAACCACCTGTAATCCTGCATAAGATCCAATGTGTCCCCTAGATTTCCGGTACAATCAGTCATTAGAATAATCGAGTAAAGGAGCTTACAGGCCATGGATAACAAAGTGGGCACTTCATAATGGCATTCCCTTCCGTAGTGGGCTTTGACATGCGCTAGTGTCTCCAAACTCCAAAGGGGGTTAGCCAAGTACCTCATTAGGTGGTTTCAACCCTTAGATGGAATAGTATTCCCAAGGTACACCCTTCTAATGGGGGTGGCAAGTGACAAATAGGTGAGATGGAATAGGGAATGAGGGGGGCAACCTTGGGCACATAATGGGGCATAGCGGTAGCTAGATAAGGGGAAGCCCACACTTGGGTATATAATGTATAGGAGGGAGCAGTCGTGGTACATGAGGTGCCTCGACCTTGATTTTTCCACCCTTCTTTATATGCCTTTTGCCTTTATAATTTTTTTTTAATTAATTGCTCTGGGCTTAAAGGACAAGAGCATGATGTGTATAATATAACAGTGATTACCCCTTTTGAGGTAGGGTGGATCATTACCCTCCAGGGGTTGGGACAATCATGGGTTCCTGAATGATAGAGGAGGCTCATCTAGGGCCCTATGGAACAAGGGTGATGGCCATGGATGGGGTAGAGCTCATGTGTCATCTTTTGCCCACATGCTAATTATATTCGTCCCGACCATCTTTTGCATTTTGTGGTACAATTTCTTGTTAATTGTGGCCATATATGCTTTTTACTTTTTCTTTTAATTGCTTCAACCTCCGGGGCATCATACTAGGCCTGACCTAAGGTGGGGGCAAGGGAATAGGTAGGCTAGTCCTATTTGGACCCAGAATGGGAATGTGGACCTAGGTGGGAGAAATGTTGAATGGGGGTACACTAAGTGGAAGGGGAATGATATGTGTGGATAAAGGAGCGAGACCACACACCCAAAATCAGGGTTTCCCAAGTAGTACCACCCTAGAACCAAATGGTCAATAAAGGAGATCCCACAGGACTAAGATCCAAGGGTAACAACCAAAAGAGATCAAGGGGAGAAAAGCACAAAATAAGCCCACTCTTTCTGCCAAATCCCCCCATCAATCTATACCCAGAGGTATCCATAATAAGTAAACACAATTCTCAATTACCAAATGACAAAATGTACCTTTAGATTCGGGAGGCCCACCTTCAAACATACAATCAATACAGGTGTGTGAGGAACATGGCTGGCTCAGGTGGCAGAGAAAAGGCATAATGAGCTAGTAAGAGGCATCAAGGGGCTGTTGGCTGCCGACTGAGGCTCATCATGGAGAAAAATTTCTCTTGGGGATATCACCCACAAGGTGTTGGGTAACACTACGAAGGCCTGTTACATGGCTTTAATTCATCATACTAGTAGCATTTTACAATGTGTACGTAGGGCTGTGAAATCTGAAAAACAAAATGAAGAGAAGAAGAAGAAAAGGGCTTAAAAGCCTTGATGAAGTCTGGAACTCTGACTGATCTAATGGTGCTGGAACGCTCTGAAGTGTACTTTGATCATGGAGTCTTTGACAAATATTCAAATGCAATTTGAGTGGTGAATAGGTATAATCCTACTGGTGCTTTGGACATCTCCTTGGATGTCTTCTTCTTGGTTAAGTGAGGGATCAAATGATCCTTCGTGGCATCCATAAGTATCCTTTGCACCTTTATCTCCTTATTTTCCAGAAGAGCCTTCTCCAAGAATGTGATGGCTTTGGAATTTTGATCTCAGCAATCTCCCAAAGATCATTTTCCTCTAGTATCAAGGTGACCCTTGCCTAAGGTATAAAGTTTAACTCTTCGCCTAACCTATCTTCATATCAAAGACTCACTGCGACCATTTTTAACCAAATTTTGCCAAAAACATTCTGAAGAATATTTTGCTTGGTCCTTTAAGCACCAAAATCTGTTATACGTCAACTTGCGTTGCCATGTATGACCATGTTAACCCGAGGCTCTGGCTACCCATAGTTCGACCGACTCAAGCTTCTCGTCGCCCGGTTCTATCATCTGCATCCACGCAGCACAGTTGTTCCTTGTGCCCTCACATTACATGACCTTGCAATTGTTGTTGCCGGCTACAAAACTTAGCACCACCATCACTGTCTTGGAATTGGCCTCAACTGTCTTCTGTCTGAGCCCTGTCCGACCGCGTTCGCTACACAACATTATGCATGCAACCTCATTGCATGCCTGTGTTGTGACCTGGAAAACACCTAGCCCAACCTCTCCTCTCCTATGCCTAGTTGGTTCCTTAGTCCTCGCACGGTCGTCTGCTAAGCCTGTCGCCCTTGTGGCTATTTCTGTTGGGCTTGATTGTAACCAACGTTTGCTGAGCCTCCCTGCAACGACCAACAGGTACATCTTGCATACATTGTCACTAATCTCGCTACACTGATGCCGCCAATGCTACCACTGTCCTGAGCCAATTCTGTTCTGTGCCATTGTGCCTTGACATCTCAATCCGCTTTGTCATGGTCTACTGACAGGTCATCGTATCTCTGCCTGCCCCCTCTATTGGTCTCGTTTGCGGGCTGCCGATCGCTATGGTGGTTGGGTAGGTCATCAGACATGTTAGCCACCTTGCCCCCCTATGTTCGTTTTTTGTTTTTTATTTTTATTTTTATTTTATCTAAAAAAATCAACCTCGCTCCATGCTATGAACTTTTACCGCCATAAATAAATTCAAACTCAGCGCTAGACGATTTCTTCGGCCCTGAGATTTGACCTTTGTATAATCACGGCCGAACCTGGCCCAACGATCCTCTACAAACCTAGCTTTGTGTAATTCCGAGATTGGTTTTTAGAGATCAAGCTTTGATACCATATTAAATTCCGTTAAACCTAGCATCAGTAAATTATTAACCTAGCATAAGTGAGATCCACTAAATAACTTACATAGCTAGGTTCTTAACATTCAGCCAAAGCAAAACTAAAATAACCAATATCATAAAACGACGTAGATTCTCGCCAAGCAAAGTTTTTCATTAGTAATCGAAACTTACTTGGGCTTCTATATAGAATACAAAATAAACTTGGATCTAATTTCAACATATCTGCCCTAGATCAGTGCTTGATTTTCTCAACAAATCTAGATCTCCAGCCTCCTTGCACTCCCTCGGACCCAACATAGTTCTCCTTGAGATGCCTTTCTCATTCTTGTATTGCTATAGTGTGTCTTTCCCATCTCCCTAGTCTTGCTTTTATAAGTTTACATTGAGCTAAATCCCTAACCTTAGTCTCCAAAGTGATTGACGACCAAGATTAAATCTCGTCTCACTTGAGATCGATGATTGAGATTAAAACATATTCACTAAATTAATTTACTTTACTTTTTCTAAGTTTACTTTAGCTCAATGAGCCAACTGTTGTAAATAATACTAAGAGGGGGGGGGGGGGGAATCAGTATTATCTGGTCAATTATTTACTTTTTCACACCCAGAACATATACGCTACTTCAGTTAGATGAACCCGCGTGTATACGCAGCTACAGATAAGGAAACCCATGTATACAATGCAGATCTATAATTTACTTTATTCTATAGATGTTGATCATTAAGTTATGCACCAGAATCATATAAACAGTTGCCAGGAACAATAAAACAGATCAGAGGACAACCACACATAAGAACACAAGATATAAGGTGGAAACCCAATGTGGGTGAAAACCACCTGCTGCAATTCGTCTCTATCTTCTTTTAATTTAGAAACTTCTTTTTACAATGATTCATGTGGAGTTTTTCTATTGGAGACTAGTTGGTGTATTGGAGACATCATTTTGGGATTGAAAGAAGGCATTTTCTTGGAAAATTTATGATTATTTACTGCATATCTTTTATGGTTTTACATGTAATGGAATATTGCTAGAGTTTCTACTTGTTCCTTGTCTAAATGCAAATTTTATTGGAAAGTCTCTATGAATTATCACATGTTTAATCTAGTTTCCTTGAAATCCCTAGAAGACCTCCTAGAGAGCATTCTTGTAGTTAATTTTTCCCCTCATAAAAAGATCGCTGGGGTTTGAACTTTGGAAGTTAAAACTAGGGTTTCCCCTTAGTCCATGCATGAATTTGATATCTCTATAGTTTAAATGTCTAAGACTCCATTACCTAAGTAGGCAAAGGCACTGGGATCCCATTGATGATCGAAACTCTTGAAAAGTCTTACCTTTTTCCTTCTTACTTTTTTGGCCCTTCAAGGAAGCCGCTAGGGCTAGGACAAGGGCCAAATTCAACTAGGGTTTGAACCTTTGAAACATTGGAGCTGATTTGGCATTTTTTCACCCTGATTGGCCTCACAAACTCAAAATCTAGCTTTTTCCATGCTGGAATTGTTCTCATTAGGGCCGATGTCATCAACCTTAGGCAATTTAGTACCCTAGTATACCCTAGTTGATTTAGTTGGATATTGGTGGCCACCTGCCTATTCCACTTGGACCCCCATCGATGTTTCTTTTAGTTTCTTTAATTGTAGCACAACTTTCTCTTTTTAGCAGTTTTTTGGGTCCTAAATTTTTGAAGCCGTTTTGAGGGCCTAAAAGATGTTTTTTTTTTTTTTTTTTTTGTTTTTTGGGAAAACAGGAGGCATAAAAATGCAAGATCTATTATGGTGTTTTTTCAATCTCCCTGGAGATCTTCGAAGAGCAAGGTATTATAATAGTCACGGAACTGTATGCCAAAAGTTATAACCCTGGGAAATTTGACGTTCCAAACTAACAACCTCAATGGGGCTCTGTTGTCGCGCAAATTGACACGACAGACGCTCAGACCGGGGGCTGTCACTCTAATCCCGATCCTCCGATTTAAGCTGTCTCCCGCGGCTAAGGGGGGTAGACCCTGTAAGATGATGAAGACCAACTGTCGACCAGTTGGTTGGGAGACACGAGACACGATATGATAAGCACTAGATGAGTTTGATTTTAGCAGACCAGTGCCTTGAGAGATTGCAATTAAATCGATTACTTGTTAAATGACTATAAAAAAAACATGAAACGTAAACAGCAATCATTTGTCATAAGTTAGGACGACATCCAGCAACTGGAAACTTCGACAAGATAAGTGCCCAAAACCACCGTAAGAACTAGATATCGATTTCGCGTCTCGACTTGAAAATTTCAGATCCTAGTGTGAAAAATAATCATTGAAAAACCACTGAATTTGGCAAGAATAATTTTACACGATGAAATTTTACAGCTTTTCTGACAAAATTTTTTACTTAAAACAAAATAGAAAATTTTTATTTGATTTTCAACTTTATAAATTTTTAAAATGATTTTTTAATTATTTTATATTTTTAATATTTATATTTAATTTTTAAAACAAAAATAAAACAAAAACTATTTTAAACTTTAATAACTAAGTCCCTAACCAAAATAAGAATCAAAAAATTTAAAACTTAAAAATCCCTAAACAAAACCTCAAGCCCTTTTCCTTCTATAAAACACACCTTTTTTAATTTTTTTGATTTTTAAATAAATAGAAAAAGAAAAACTTAAAACTAAAGCTAATAAAAAGAGATTTTGTCTTTATATTTTATATATTTTTATGACTCTTTTTTTTTTTTTTTGTTAAGTTAAGTCTTATGATTTATACAAAGAAAAATATTAATTTAATAACTAATCCTATAACAAATAACTAACTATTCAAAAAATTTTTATTGTTTATATTAAATAAATTCAAAAACTAAATCAAATTAATCTAACAAAATATTAACGCATAATAAAAAAAATGAAACCTAACTATATCATACAGGAACTATGTTAAAACAAATAAATAAAAAAAAGGAATAAAAAAAAATGAAACGTGACAAACAAAAAACGCACAAAAACTATTCTCGACTAAACCTACGCATACCCCTGCAGCCACACAAAAAAACGATTTTGAAATCTCAAACCCCGACTATGCCCACGCTGATCAGAGAGCCGACGCGTCAACTGGATCGATTTAAGAAACCTGATAACCATACGTCTCAACAGAAAAAACGATTTATGATTTTACGCTGATGGATAAAACTTACCGGTTGAGGATTTACCTGGCTCGATAAACTGCCACGACTGTTTGATTTGTTATGTGCAGGTGCTTCGACGGATTTGCGATGAAGACTTGCCTCTACGCTCTACGTATCCACTGAACCATGATCGACCTGATCCGAAAGTCGAATGGGTGAAAGGGTTTCAAGTGCAGGCCAGGACGGCTTTAAGGTTTTTGTCGGCGGGCAGAGATAGGAAGACCTTGGACGCTGTCAGTTGAATGCACAGAAGTAAACAGATCAAGAAACAAAATCTGCAATAGAAATCAGCACCCACGCTTTAATTAATCTCTCTGCAGAGAATCAATAACGCTTCAAGCTCCCTCATCTTCTTGGTTGCTCTTTAAAGGAATCAAGCCATACGTAACCTGGCCTGTGCGGATGAAATCAACGGAAAATTTGGGTTTGATCTTGCTGTTTGACTGCACAGGTGATAGCAACACATTCGTTTTGCAAAGGAAAAGTCGGGCAGCAGGCAGCGTGAGGAGGAGGGGCAATAGTTGACTGATCAAAATTTTTAATTTTTCCCGCCCCAAGTTGCTTGATAAAACCCTGAAAATTTCATAAAACCTGCACCTGCAACCTGTAATGGAACACCCAAAAATAATGTGTGCAGGAAACCCTAAGTCAGAAAAAAAAAAAAAACTATAACATTTAAATAATTTACAGATGTGGCCCCTTAATAGCCAGATTCAACAATAAGCTCAGAAAAATATTCAAAGAAATATTGATTTTCAGATCTTCACTGTGAAGAACTTCAGAAAATCCCTCATGCAAATTAAAAAAAATAAACTGAATGATAGACCCAGGATCAAATCCAACTGGGCTCAGCAAAATGCTTGTGGGAGTTGGCTGGTTCAGCCAAGAACTTCCCCGAACGCCCACAAAATTTCCTCCAGAAAATGTTTTCTGCACAGCGCAAAACAACCATCAGTAAAGAGGGCAAAAATGCTGCTAGATCTCAGGAAGTAATGGAGATACCTGCCATTACTTCAGAAACCCTAACAGCACCCAAACCCTAGCAAGTGAGCAAGATACCTGTGCTCACATTACTCTACGAAAAAGCTATTATCAACAGCTGAAAATAACATATGCAGAAAATTAAACGATCTCACAGCATTCAAGAGAGTAACACCAGCAAGATATGGACCCCAAAGTCTTCTTTATTAACCAGGAACAGATTTACAAGAGAGCTTCTTCAGTCTTTGACTCACAGATCCCATGATCTGAAATGACCTCCTAAAAC
>APFE031583176.1:0-39054 GCA_000404065.3 Pinus taeda | reverse complement strand
TCATTTCTCCCACTTGCGTCCACATTCCTCCACTGGGTCCACATATGGTTAGCCTTCCCCCTCCCCTTGCCCACACCTTGGGTCGGGCTTGGAATGATGCCCCGGAGGTTGATGCAGTTGAAAAGAAAGATAAAAGCATAATTGGCCACATTCAACAGGAAGATGTACCACAAAATGCAAAAGATGGTAAGGACAAACACATTTAGCATGTGGGCAAAAGCCAATACATGAGCTCTACCCCATTATCATGGCCATTGCCCTGGATCCGATAGGCCTTAGATGGGCCTCTTTTATCATTAAGAAACCCGTGATTGTCCCAACCCCTGGTAGGCAATGAACCACCCTATTTTATAGGGGGTATCCACTGCTATATCTTACACATCATGCTCTTATCCCTTGAGCCCTGAGCAGTTAATTAAATAAAAATTATAAAAAACAAAAGACATATAAAGAGGGGTGGAAAATCAAGGCCGGGGCACCTCATGTACCACGGTTACCCCCTCTTATACATAATATACCCAAGTGTGGGCTTCCCTTTTACTAGCTACCCTTGTACCCCAACATGTGGCCCAGGGCTTCCCCTTTCATTCCCTACTCCATTCATTTCTTTATCACATGCCACCACCCTTTGAAGGATGTACCTTGGACATACTATCCCCTTTAAAGGTAGAAATCACCTAATAGGGTACTTGGTTAATCCCATTTGAAGCTTGGAGACATTAGCACATGCCAAAGCCCTATGAAAGGGCATGCCATTATGAAGTGCCCATCCATTGTCCATGGTTTGTAAGCTCTTTAACTCGATTTCCTTAAATGAATTGTTGTACTGGAAGGCGAGGGGACTTATTGGATCTTATGCAGGATTGCAGATGGTCTCCATTTTGGGTTTGGTCTCCCAATACAGGGTCCTAACCCTACAGTGGGCTACATTGACACATGTAGGGTGTGTGTAGAGAGCCATGGGCCTCCACAATAGTAGACAACACTCCATGGATCCCCAAAGATGTGCAGAGATTGCTCGAGATTCACCTATTGGATGAGGAAGATGCACCTGCTTCAACATGCCGAACCGACCCCACAGTTGTACCATGCACATGGAAAATGACCCAGGACTTGTATGTTGATGTGGCATCACTTACACCGTCATATGAACCCTTACAGATGGTCTACAGGCATCTTCGATCTACTTGGAGACCCATGAGGTTACTTGTGTGCATTCACAACCATTGGGAGCACCACAAGTTTATTATTTGGAGAACAAGGGGCCGATCCCTTGTCCACTACTTTTGGGAGTCTTATTCATCATTGTGGCACTTATGGACTTCATTAGGCTTCTTAGAAGACCCAACGACATGTATTATTGACCATTCGACCTCTTGATAAGCTTATTCTTTTGTTTATGAACTAGTTTGGTGGGCTTGCCACCAAAAGTTTGTTGTCTTGCACATTATTTTATTTTAGGGGCTAATGTAGGCCCAAGTAGCTAAATCAAACTCATTGGAAGTGTATAAATAGAAGTGATGATGATTCATTTTAGCATCATTACTTGGATTTGGAACTAGTATCTCCTTAGAGATTTTTGCTACCTTCTCGGAGGAAGAATTTTTGGAGCATGGAATGAATTTTGATGTTTGGATTATTTTCATGTCTTGGAGCTTCTTGATGACAAGTTTTTTGGATGGTTGGATATATACATGTAAGTACATTTTGATGCTATTCTTTCTTTCTAATTTTGTCATATACATTGTTGCTGGAATTTTATTATACTATGGCTTGTTTGCTGCATCTCTTATGCGAAGTTGTGGAAATTTTGTTTTTGGATAGTGAATGCTTCATGTATGGGCCATGTATAATGAATGAATGTTCCTAGGGATGTTTCATTACCGAAATTCATCTTGACAAGCCATTTACTTTGCAAAACGAAGTATAAAGTCTTTGAAGCTGCTTTCGCTGTTGCCCTAGTGCTAAGCGAAGTTGTGTTTGAGGCCTCCTTGACCTAGAAAATTTGAAGGTCCATAGTCGTAATTCTACCCGACTCCAATCCCCCCAAAGGGTTAGGCACAGGTCCACCCAATGGTGATCAAATTAAACCTATTCTCCTTCTCCCCTTTTCTCTTCTCTAGGTCTAGTCCTCTAGGTGACCTAGGGCATCAATTGTCTCACGATCTAGCCATCCAAATACTTTGCTTTTTGGTCCACAATTGCGCTGGTGTGTCCTCAAAAGACCTCCAAATTTCTTGAGATTCCAATGATGGGATCTTGAGATCTCGCAAGCCCTAGTTTGAAGACCAATTCTTGCCCTTGGTTTCCCTTAGGCTAGAAACCTCATTGAGATCCTTGCATTGCCTTTTATTGAAAATTCATCCCTTGATCCCTTTCCCCTCCCTAATTAGGTCAAGCATATCCTTGGTTGCTAAATCCTATCCCCTTGAACTAACCTCGGGTCCACTTGCTACCATGTGGTCCCATGCCTATCAAGGTTACTTCTTCAAAGATCACATGGGACCCAAGTTTCCACAAGAATTCTAGGGCTTAAGGATCTCCGTTATAAGGAACATACTCAAAACCTAACACTTGAAATTCTCCCCAAGCCCTTCCTTGAGAGCCTTCCATCTTGTCTTTCAAGACAAGTGAGCCATATATTTGAGCCTCTTTTGTGAATAGGCTTCCAGGATTACCCCTCACCCTATCATTGGTCCATCCATTTCATGATCCTTACCATAATGGGTCTCTTCCCATCGATGAAACTCCGTAAAGAGTAGGGAGCCTTAGCCAATGTGACAGTGGGCTATCGCTCCATTGTTGCCCTTAGCCTAGTCGTAGCCCTTCAAGGATCCCCTTTTAGGACCCCTGTTAGTTTGAGTGGTAACAGGTCCTATGCACATGCTTGAGTTGGATGCTTTGTATTGAAGATAGAATTGCTAAATTTCTTTTGTACAAGTGAGGAAATTTTGCGTCAGGACTGGTCCCTAATGCTAGATGCCAGATTGTGTTTTTTGAATCACCTACAATAATGAGGGATCTGATTGATAGGGATGCAACCAAAAGGATGCCTTGCAGTAGTTCATAGATCTTGGCTTGGTTATTTGAGGCATCATCAAGGCTCCATGAATATTCGAATTCTGTGTGTTCTCCAGGGCCATAGAGAACCACCCCCCCGGCAGGAAATCTGAAATTAGGATGTGAAGAAAATTAGATAAATAAATAAATGAAGATTCAAAATCAAATTAGGGGCTATTAATAGAATAAAAATGCAGATTTGAAGTCAAATTAGGGTACCATTAATAGAATACAAACAAAAAAGTTGGCAAGGAAAATAATATTGAGATGAATCCATTCAAAGGAAAAAACAAGATACGAAGAAGAAAAAAAATCAAGGGAAAGGGCAAGCTAAGGGGGGAAAGGAGAGGAAACCACAGAGAATCTTTAATTAGCCTGTGTGAGAGAAGCTTTGGACAAATGACCTATGGATGAGTAATTTGAAAAAGACACAAAGGAGGATTCTTAGAAATTTGGATGATTCTATAAAAAAATTAGAGTGAAACGATGAGAATAATCAATCATTGAGTTATAAGTTAAAACAAAGAGGAAAAATAAAGAGCGAATGCATCAAGCTAAAGGAGGTAATGAGAAACAGATTAACCCAGAAGAAATAGCAAAGCAGAAAAGAAGGGAGGTCAATTATTGACTGAGGTGATGAATAATCGGTTTCCAAGATTGGCGGAGTTTATAGCCATTTTCACAGTTGAAATTAGTGGATGCTTTTGTGTTTATATCCATCTTCGTGATCAAAATTTTTGTGTTTATTGGCTGAGTTTTGCAGGTATGTCTATATCTATGACAGATCTGGTACAGAAATCCACTGTCTCATGTACACATACTATGCCACTAACATTTATGACATTTTGGTAGTTAGGATTGATTATTTATTCCTGACCTGATCTCTACTTAGAGACAATGGTTCTGACATAGAAATGGTAAATGCTGATTTCAATTTTTCCAGGATCAGCCGCTAAGACTTGAATTTCTTCCAAAGAACTTTCTTCTGGCATATACGAACAAGTCTACTATATCACGATACTGAGACACGAGTACTGGTGATCTGATTTCCCAACACCGAACACAACTAGGTTGCTGTGATACAATGCTTATGAATCCTTTTAATGCAGTTATAGCTTTAGGACACAACTATGGCACTTTTACAGTGTGGAACCCTAATATGAACACTCTTACCAGTATGCTATGTCACCACGGTCTCATGACTGCATTGGGTTTTGATTCTCGAGGGCACCAAATGATTACAGCTGGAAATGATGGAAATTTCAAAATATGGGATCTGAGAAAATATGCACCTTTGCATGGCTTTTCATATCATGCAAAAAGCCTGGATGTCAGTTAAAGATGTTTACTGGCTGTTGGATGCGAGTCACTAACAGAAATTTGGACAGATTCTCTAAAAATAAAATAACAAAATCCATATTTGAAACACCATTTTGTAAATGGATTTCAGGAGCAAAATGCTGCATTCTGTCCATGTGAGCATGTACTTGACATTGGACATTCTACAGGGATAACTTCCATTCCTGTACCACGAACAGGGGAGCCTAACTGCCACACAATAGTTGCAAATCCATTTGAAACAACCAAGCAGCATTGTGAGAGAGATTCATTCAGTCGTTGTTAAGCTGCAGTCAGAAATGATTATGTTATACCCAGAAAATATCAGTGTTGTGCAATGCTCTCAGAGAGAAAACAAGCAAACTTAGACTCAGCAGGCCCAGGAAGTTATCATGCAGACTACTATTGCAGTTGGTAAAAATGTTTTCTTGAGAAATAATACAAAGGGAAGAAACAAACCAAGCAGAAGACAAAATAAAAAGTAGGATAATGTGATTATAGCAAAACGGATTTTTATTGAGCAACAACTCAAGAATGAACCTCTTAAAAGCATAATATCAGTTATTTAAATCTGCCTAAAGCTCTTGAATGTTTTGTTTACAAATAAGTGTCATATTTTAGCTCAATTATATATCCAATATTATGTGCTGTATAATTTCAATTGGATGTTCTGCACAGAACTGATAAATTGGCCCTCTGGTACTCCAGTGCTTTGTAATGTAAGGAAACATGCAACAACTTTGCAAAAATTGCTCTCAAAGTCTTCCTGTATTATGGGAGAAAATGCTTTCATGTTGTTAAAGTCGTACAGTAGTCCACGATGAAACAGTTTTACAATTAGTGTGATGCAGGATAGCTTGTAGGTTCTTCCATTCAAATTTAGGTACAATCTTCTCATTCAAATTTAGTTGCAGATATTTTATATATATATAAATTAGATTAGGTAATGTGTACAATTTATTTTCACTTCTTTTTGTCATATTAAACTTCCAGTTTTCAGACATCAGTTTCGGTTTTCTAATATGAAATATTGATTTTGTAACTAAGGCACATGGCCTATTTTATAAACATAACTCTTTGGTCACAATGGCCTTTTTCATTTCAAAATTCAGAGTCTACTTTTTGTTATCTGGTTTCCATTTAAAGTTTGCAAGTTTGTAACAGTTAGATGCCTGAAGTTATTCGTGTAGTATTAAATGATTGATGTAGTATTAAATGTTGAGATTTGTAGTTTGGGAGGTACTCCAAATCCTAGGCTTAAGGGTTGTGGAGGAGTTGGCACACAAGTGCAGCTTGTGGGCATGAAACCCAAGCCTGTGGGCTTTGCACCTGAGCATATGGGTATGAATCCATGAGGAGATTTCTACATGTGATGGATGGACATGATAGAGGATGCCTAGACGAACTGGATGCAACGAAAATCATCGAAATCCAAGTTGTAGAAGTCAAGATATTAATTTTTGAAGTTATGGTGTGGGCTTGTGGCACAAAGTTGAGGTCAGCCTAGCTGTTAGGAGGCCTTATGACAGGTTGTCAAGCCCTCAAAGGGCAGTTCATTGGAGCCCTTAGGAAAGGTATAAAAAGAGGTGAAGTGTGAGGCTATTGCTAACATGCTAAGTGCATCATCCATCAAGATTAGCTTTGAAATAGAGTGTGAGACTGAGGCAAGAGAAAGGAGACAGTGCAGCCGAATTTTGGAGAGGGTATTTTCTGCAATTTTGGTGTGGATCTTCTGAGGAACAGGCTGCAGCCTTAAGGCAGCCAGCAAGGTGACTTAAGGGCAGATTTGAGGAGTCTTCCTTGCCATATCAGGACACAGTTCAGAGGTAAATATTGAGAGTTTTATGTGCTAGTTTTGTGTGGAATTGTGTCTCTGTTCAGTCTGCAAGAGAAGGCTTGCTACAACAGCATATGGAGGGACTGTTTTGAGGGTTGTTAGGCCTAGAGAAGGTCCTTTCAGCAGGTCGCAACACCTTATGAAGTTGGCGCAGGTGGACAGAGGGTGTAACCCTTGGAAAGGTGACTCTTCTCCTTGCTGTAGCAAGCGGACTGCTGTAGGGTGCTTTGTGAAATACTCCAAGGCGTATAACAGTGATTAGGAAGGGCTTGAAGGGCAGTGGATAGGGATACTTATATGGACAAGGGAACACAATGATTGAAGGACTGTTGTAGCAGATTTGGCAAAGTGTTTCATACCCTAACCAGTGATTGAAGCTACAACAGTGTGCACATAACCCAAGAGCAAGAGGGCAGCAACAATATGGTTGCAGATGGTCTCTTGATGATGGATGAATGCTAGTTGGATGGGTGTCCTAGGATAGGACAGTTTGAGGAGTCTGTTAGCAGCCAAGAGGAAGGGTGATCCTATTGTGAGGATGCCCTAAGCAGAGTGCAAATGCTACAGCAAGGATTGGTCACTCGTGGTCTATTGGACGGCAGTGTTATGTAAAAATGATTTTGTAAAGATTATTTAGTGTAGTTAGACAAAAGGGCACGATCATAAGATTATGCGCTTTCTCGAAAAAGTACCCATGGCAATAAATAAGCCCAGGGACCCTCATTGTAAAAAACCATCATTCAGTTTATTATATATATATATATTCAGTAAAAATCAAAATTATTTTGCTCCATCTGGTATCAAAGTTGGCCGTTGCTGTTGAAATTTCATCAATTCACCGCCTACTGTTCTGTCTGCAACACGTCCGTCGCTCTTCGTTCCATTGATCATCACTCTCTGTTGTCCCGTGAATTCTTGTGCTTCTCTGCTGCCCCTATGCATCATTCTCATCACCATACACTATGTCGACCACCTCTGTTCCCCTGTGCCCTATCTTGCTGTGTATATTCATTCCTGCTATTGCCAAAGTCTGAACCGCAGCAATCTCACGCTGACAACCTGTGCCCACCACCCGATCGCTTGTCTTCCCCTTGTTATTTCTTCACCGCTAAATCTTCCGACCACTCTGTTGTGTCTCGCGTCTCGTCCCTGTTCTTTCCTACGAGCCAACTCTTCTGCAAATTATTCAATGTCCACTGTGCCGCCTGTCCCGATCGTGCCTACCTATCTTTGCGGCTGTCTCGCAAAATTTCCAAATCGTCGTTCTCGGTTGACCGACCCTGTCCCACGCCGCTATCACCACTCTCTCTGCCATGACTCCCCGTGTCTGTTTTTCTATCTTTTGCTTGCCCCTTTGCTGCTACCGTGTCATATTCCAGCTTGAACCGTTGTTGCTGGTCAAACACTGTGTTGTCCGCGTAACACCTTTCCGTCCATAATAGTTGAATTATAGTGGTAAAACATTATATTAGGGTTACATATTAATCAACTATATGATTAATAAAGTTGATTAACTATATAAATTTTTAATTGGATAATTAATTAATATTTAAATTAAGTATATAGTTAATTAATAAATATAATTTAATTATATAACCCATATATAAGTATAAAAGAAAAGAAAAGAAAAGAAAAGAAAATTAGGGTCAAGTTAATGAAGAAGGTTAAGCTGGATAAATATACTTCACCACATACCTTATCAATGTCTTCATCAATGTCAATGGCTGATTTAACAAAATAATGATAGATCTTGAGACTAAGGTCAACGAACATGCCGAAAAATCGAGGAATTCTAGAATTCAACAAAGAGAATAGAGAATCAACTCGAACAAAATCATAATGAATTTAAAAAGGATCTTGTAATCCTTTCAAATAAAGTGGATTAAAATCATAATGCAACAACAATAGCTCATGATCGAGCAATGGTGATGTTGACCTGTATTTGTGACAAATCGAAGATTAATCCTGATCAAATACTCCATAATAATGAAGCTACTCAACATCCAAATTCTTTGGATACATCAAACTCATTAGACTCACATGAGACCCCTAAGTCTCCAAAAGCATCGCCCATGCCCAATCAACAAAATAGTAACACGAATTTTCAAAATATGTAACTTTGGAATCAATACTCAAATATGAAGTTCTTGAATTAATACCCTTTCTTCACTCTACCAATGGCTACATATCAACAAAGAACAAAACTGGAGCTCTCCAAATTTGATTGCAACGAGAAATGTAGTGTCACATGGTTCAATAAAATAGAAGAATATTTCGAGATTTACGGTATTGACAATGACGATGAAAAGATCAGGCATGCATCCATGCAAATGGAAGGTGAAGCATATAATTGGTATATGTGGTGGAAGAAGACGTCACTTGCTATCAGTTGGAATAAATTCAAAAATGCATTATTTAAGAGGTTCCAAGGTGTCAAGGAAGAAGAATTATTCTGAGCACTCACCATACTCCAACAAAATGGAGATATGGATGAATACACTTGAGAATGGGAAACTTTAGCTACACGAGTACTTGGATCATCAGAGATTCATCTCATTCAATCGTACATAACGGGAATTAAACCCCATCTCTAAGTTGAGCTTGAGCTTCATGACATCACTTCTATAGAAGAAGCAAGACAGAAAGCAAAAGCTGCTAAAAAGAAACACGAAAAGATGTAGTGGCCAAAAGTGAAAGAGTATATTTGAGATGAAGATTTCCCCGAACTGCAAACATGGATAATACAAAATATGTTCCACCACATCTTCGTGAAGGAGACAAAACTAATTTGGAAATGCAAAGAATGAAAGAAGGTAAGTGCAAACATCGTGGTGAAAAATGGGACCCTAAACATACATGTGCTAAGGGAAAAGACACCATGAACATGTATACATGTGAAGCAACCAATGATTCAAATAGTGAAGAATCAGATGTAGAAGAAATTGAATATTCTCCACAATTTTCTCCGGAACTAGATAACGAGAATATTTCGCAAGTATCATTATCGGCCATGATAGGTATATCTCAGTCCCAGAAGTTAAAGTTCAAAGTACATATCAAAAATAGCAATGTAATGGTTCTAATCAATACTGGTTGCTCCCACAACATTTTGGACTCAACTATGGCGAATAGGTTCAACATTTTCGAATTTCCTATGCCCAATATGAAATTTATGGTAGCTGACGGTAAGAAAATTGAAGAAGTAGGGAAATGCCATAAAGTCAAATTACATATTCAAGACTATAATCTAGAATCTACGTTCTACATTGTACCATTAGGAGGAGTGGATATGGTCCTAGGTATTCAATGGATACAAACCCAAGGCACTTACTCTGCAACCATCAAAAGCAATTTATAAACTTTAAATGGGAAGGGTAAAAATACAAGCTATATGGGTTCTAGTCCCCTAAGAATCAAATCGTATCATCATCACAGATGAGGAAAATGATCCGGAAGGAAGCGCCAACTTATTTAGTGTAGTGTCATTAATTAGAAATGCTAACTTCAAAACTGGTTAACAAAGAGTCACATGAAGTTCAAGAACTAATTCAAAAGCACGAAAAAGAGTTCCAAGACCTTCCAATGAAGATGCCTCCTAAAAGAGAAATCAAGCACACAATCGAAGTCAAATTAGGATCAAATCCCGTCAACATCAATCTGTATCGATATCCACATCATCAAAAAACCGAATTTGAGAGATTAGTCCATGATCTTTTAAAATGTGGTATTATCACAAAAAGTATAAGTCCATATGCTGCTCCAGTTGTATTAGTTCGAAAAAAAGATCGATCGTTTAGACTGTGTAGATTACCGAGGTCTAAACAAGATAACGATTAAGAACAAATTTCCAATTCCTTTTATCGATGAAATGTTGGATGAACTACATGGAGTTAAATACTTTTCAAAATTAGATTTGGGATCAGGGTACCTCCAAATAAGGATAATTTTGCAAGACAGAGAAAAAAATTGCGTTTCGTACACATGAAGGTCATTATGAGTTTAAAATAATGCCTTTTGGTCTAACTAATGCTCCAACAACATTTCAAGCTACCATGAATGAGATATTCTGTCCGTATCTAAGGAAGTTTGTGTTAGTGTTCTTCGATGATATTCTAATTTATAGTAAAACTTGGAAGGAACATCTATAACATTTAGAACAAGTTCTCACTGTACTAGAAGAGCATCAATTTTATGCCAAGAAATCCAAGTGCACTTTTGTGAAATAGGAAGTAGAGTACCTCAGACATATAATATCCAAGGAAAGAGTAAACGTAGATCCTAATAAAATCAAGGCTATAAGAGAGTGGCCCCAACCAATTAACATATGCAAGTTAAGGGGTTTCTTAGGGTTAATTGGATACTATCGAAGGTTTGTTAAAAACTATGCCCATGTAGCTGCACCTCTGACCTTCTAAAGAAAAATTCATTCGTTGGGATGATGAAGAAGAAAAGTGTTTTAGAGACTCAAAAGAAATTATGTCCAATGCACTTGTATTAGCAACTCCAGAGTTTTCAAAACCATTTATAATTGAATGTGATGCTTTAGGTTTTGGGATAGGAGCAATATTGATGCAAGATGGTCATCCAATAGCTTTCGAAAGCAGGGAGCTCATTAAGCGAGAACGTCTTTAAGTCTACATACAATAAAGAAATGCTCACTATTATGCATGCACTAGCCAAGTGGAGGCAATATCTTTTGGGAAGTAAGTTCTCGATACAAACAAACCATAACAGTGTCCAATACCACCTCCAACAGAAAACACTCTCCGAAGAACAACACAAGTGGATTGAAAAAAATGTTGCTTTTGACATGGAGATATTACATAAAAGGGGCAAGGACAATGTAGTGGCAAATGCTCTCTCCAGAAAAGGTGAAGAAACATCCTTGTTTGCAGTCTCAGCTATAATTCCAAAATGGCTTAATGAAATCCGAAGTGAATATGCAAAAGACCTAGAAACATGTGCTATAATTAATAATCCTACTCAAAATCCAAAATTGGAATGAAAAAATGATATTCTGTGGTATAAAGGGAGAATTTACCTAACCCCTAATTCTAAATTTAAGTCCAAGGTCCTCAAGGAATCCCACGACTCGTTTTTCGTAGGACATGTAGGGTTCTTTAAAACCTACTATAACAAACACCAATATTTTTTCTAGAAAGGAATGAGTAATGACATTCAAAAATATGTAGTAGAATGTGATCAATGCCAAACGAATAAAAGTGAAAGTGTTACGACCCTTGACCTACTCTATCCCTTGAATATTCCTAATCAAAAGTGGGAAGAAGTATCAATAGATTTTATTGAGGGATTACCCATGTCAAGCGGAAAGGACACAATTCGCGTAGTAGTCGATAGACTCGCAAAATATGCACACTTTATAGGGATGAAAAAATCAGATTCAGCCAAAGAGATTACTGAGATGTTTTGTAAAAATGTTTACAAATTACATGGTTCTCTCAAAGTCATTGTTATTGTTAGAGATGCTAAATTTAAAGGGAATTTGTTAAAATTGGCAACTAGGGCCAAACTCCATGTGGGTCCCCTTATTTATGGCAACTGATATTTTCCTTGGATTCTTGTCATCGAGAGGTGTAGGATTGATCTAACGATCATCCAATTTCGACATATATTCATGGAGATATGAATTTATTTGTATTTCTTAACTATTTGTCAAGGTTGGCCAACAAGCAAAACAATGTTTCACACCCCCAGCTTATCCTCAATGTGGCTTATAAAAGGAGGAGACCTTGTGGCATTATGGCACTCATCTCATCATCTCATTCCTCTCTCTCCTAGTTTATTGGGTATGCGTAGGAGAAGGAAGACACTCACATGTGGGGAAGAAGGAAGGGCGCAGGTCTGATCTAGGACAACATTGACTAGGGTTGACTATGGAGCAGCAGGGCTGTATTTTGATTGCTTTGATCAACGAAGAGGACTGTTTTATTGCGGTTTTGGTTTGGGCAGCCTCTCCTAGGCTAGCCGCATTTCTGGGCAGCAAAGCATTGACTTGTTTGACCATACATTTGACCAACGTTGACTGTTGAGAGCTGACCGCAGAGTTGCACATGCGTTGACCATTGTTTGACCATCTTTCTTGCACTGTTTTGGGTTGCCTGTCATTGTTGTCGGAGGCCGAGTTGACCAATATTGACTTGAGGTCATTTTTGAGCTGTTTGACCAATTTTGACTTTGCTGGTTAGGGTTTAGTTGTTGCAGTCATAAGATTACAGAATTGTGTAATTGTACTCTCTCTCCGTTGAATTATTGAAGAATATAAGAAGAATTGATCAAAGGGTTTCCCTGCATTGGGGTTTGTCCTTGGCTGGTGCCACATCTTGTGTCTATTGTCTTGGTTTGTCTTCTACTGTTTACATTTATGTTCTATTTGCATTTTACTATCTTATTGATGTGATTCCAATTATGGAAATTGATATTGGGCTAATAAGAAGATTTGAAGTAAATTGCTCTTAACCATAGAACATACCATAATTTAACATGGTATCAGAGCTGAGGTGAAGACAGCCCAAGCAAGAGTGAAAGAGCAATCACCGAAGACAGTTGGAAAGGTCAAAAGGCTTCATGGGTTCCTCATTTCACTTCCCGACTGAAGACAAGCTCCGTGAGAAGTCTGACTATCACAGATGGAAGATGTATCTTGATCTGACATTGGAAGAGCAAGAAGTTTTGGACTATGTGAGGGGTAGAATTACGGAGCATCCATCAAATGCACCCGCGGCTACAAAGAACAAGTACATTAAGAGTGAAGTCAAAGCGAAGAAGATTATCCGAGACTCTATTTACAAGCGTCTAGTGGCTTACATTATCGAGTTAAACACCTCCAAGGAGATCTATTTCAAACTGGTAAGCTTGTTTAAAGTTAGTGATGCGAATTAAGTTTTGTTCCTCAAGAATAAGCTAAAGGATATTAAGAAGGGCAAGGACAAGGATATTCAATCCTACTTCTTAAAGATCACTGAGATTAAGATGATTTGCTATCAATTGGAGAAGTCATTGTTGAATTGAGGCTTTTGTGATCCATATCAAGTTAACAAGAGATTTTTCGGCGTAAATCACATGATATTTCATTTGTCGACGCGTTTCGAACCAACGAGTGTGGTTCATCGTCAGGACAAGTTGAAGGATTAGATCAAGCTATGCATGTTAAATAGTCAGAGCAGAACCTCCAACAATTATAATTCTTGACTAGGCAACAACTATATTGACCAACGGCTAAATTTGACTGAGGATCAGTTAGCATGACCAGGGGCATAAAAATAAGTTAATTTAATATATTAATTTAGAAGTTAGTTATAATAAGTCAGAGGGACGCATGACATCACCTTATATAATAATAATAATAATAAAATAAGTAGATTCTAAATGGTTATTAAAGTTATTATTACTATTATTATATATATATAATAATAACAAGAAATAATGGTATTATATATATATAATATATATAAAAAAAATAAAATTAAAGTGGATTTTTAATGGTTATTAAGTTAATAGTTAAGTTATAAGAAGTATGACCTTAAAAAAAAAATAAAATAATAATAATATCATATTGAAATTAATTGTTAAATAAATTAATCCAATTTAATTAATTGTTTATATGAATATACTTAAAGGTTTTAAACTACTTTTATAAAGTTATATATATATATATATATTATATATATATAATATAAAATAAAATTAAATTCTTATTAAGATAAAAGTTAGTTGTAAAGGTATTAATAGTTTTAAGAATAATTAATATTAGAATACGTCTGGTTGGAAAGAATAGAAATAATTTAAAACATTCAGATATAATTAATTGTATATTTAATTGTTAAATTAACTTATTATTATATAAGTAATTATATTTTCTATTAGTTAAAATTATTAGCATAAGCTAAAAAACGAAGGAGGGGGAAAGGGGGGAAGGGTGTTGGGGCATTAAAGGGAAGAAAATGATTAGGAAGAGAGCGCTGGGATCCAACAACTACTGATCTTCCAACCATCTTTTTTATTGAGATTGCTTGGCCTCTTGTCAATCTTAAGGGCTTCCCTAAATTTCCGATGATGGAACTGCGAAACTCTAGCAATAACACTAGCCTCCTCAATACAAACATGATGCTTGGTTTTTTTCGCATGCTCTGCTAAAGCGGAAGAGTTGGTTCTCCTATGTTTAAGGTCAACTGCATGCTCACTTAATAATAATACTAATACTATAATGATATAATAATAATGAATAATATTAATTGATAATAATAATAATGATAATAATAATTATTATATATATTAATAATTTTTTTTAGGTCATACCTCTTATAACTAACTATTAACTTAACATATAACCACTTATTTAATATCTACTTTATTTTTTATATATTATATTATATATATATTTATTTATTTTTTTAAATATATATATAATACCATTAGTTTCTTGTTATTATAATATATATATACCAATAATAATAACTTAATAACCATTTAGAATCTACTTTATTTTATTTCATATATATATATATATATATAGGTTTCATGCGTCCTTCTGACTTATTATAACTAACTTCCAAATTAATATATTAAATTAACTTATTTTTATGCCCCTGGTCAAGCTAATTAATCCCCAGTCAAATTTAGCTGTTGGTCAATATAGCCGTTGCCTAGTCAAGAATTATAACCGTTGGAGGTTCTACTCTGACTATTTAACATGCATAGCTTGATCTAATTCTTCAACTTGTCCTGACGATGAACCACACTCGTTGGTTCGAAACGGGTTGACAAATGAAATATCGTGTGATTTACGCCGAAAAATCTCTCGTTAACTGGAGAAGTCATTCTTGACAGGGAACTAACTATCACTACCCTTGGAGGGCTCCCATCCGAATGGTATATATTTAGAATCACTCTTTTCAACAATGATCGTATTCCAGGATTTGAAGAATTGATGTCGAGATGCATTCAAGAAGAGACAAGGATGGTGGAGCAAGAAATGCCTTCAAGCAAAGGCAACCCCACTACTTTCTCCTCTCATACCAAAAGGAGAAATAATTCTGGGTCCAAAGGTCATTTCAAAGAAAAGCTCGGAGCAAAGGGTGGAAGGAAGGGAAGATGCTTCGTTTGCAATAAATTTGGCCACTATGCAAGGGAGTGTCCAAATAGAAAGGGCACGTCACATGATGATGATCAAAATCACTCCAGGAGCAACTCCAACGACAATACAAGGAATCGCAGATTCAATGGCAAAGGAAAGAGGAATGCGGGAAATCAAGGAAGTGGTCAACCCTCCAAGAAAGCAAGGAACTCTAGGTATGAATCAAATGTTGTTAACAATAAGCAAGATGCGTATTATCTGATATCGGCCCTCTCTACTACCTCTCCTACAAACTCCTTGGGAAATTGGCTTATTGATTGTGGTGCCTCAAGGCACTTCACTGGTTACAAGGAAGCTCTCTCTAATCTGCTAGAGAAGGAGACAAACTTGGAGATTATTTTTGGAACAATTCCACCTATCCCGTAAAGGGTGTAGGGAATGCTACTCTTCAATTAAATCAGGGTAACACAATTCATTTGCAAGAAGCCTTATATGTGCCTGATCTCAAGAAGAACCTGTTGTCCATTTCGGCAATGGAAGACAAAGGCTACAAGGTAGCATTCATCGATGGCAAGGTACGTGTTTGGAAAAAGAATTTTAAAGATGATTTCACTCTTGGGTTCTGGGTTGACTCTTTATATCAAGTTGGAGGAAGTTCGTTGGGAGTCATGTCTTGCGACACATCTCTACAATCTGAAGTATGGCACCGGATGTTTGCCCACCTTCATTATAAGGCTCTACCCGATGTAAGACAGATGGTGACAGGGATGCCCGAGTTCAAAGTAGAGCATGAAGGTGTATGTTCGGGATGTGCCGAAGGAAAGCTCAAAAGGGGACCATTGCCCTCAAGCCATAGCAAGACCTCCGACATTTTGCAGTTGGTTCACTCCGACATATTTGGTATGATACCCGTGAACTCTTTGGGAGGATATCTATATTATCTCACTTTTACAGATGATTATTCTCGCAAGACTTGGATATACTTCTTGAAAAAGAAGGATGAAGTGTTCTCTTGGTTCCGCTACTTCAAAGCCTTGATCGAGAATCAAACCGAGAAGAGGATCAAGATTTTAAGCACTGATAATGGGACCAAGTATGAATCCAATGAGTTCCATGACTTTTGCAAAGAAGTTGGCATTAAGAGGGAGACCACAACACCATATACTCCTGAGCATAATGGTGTGGCTGAAAGGAAGAACCGTACGATTATGGAAGTTGTTCGTTCCATGCTCCATGATCATAGGCTTCCGAAGTTTTTATGGGCTGAAGCTGCGAATATTGATGTATATGTTCAAAACTAATGCCTTTATCAAGCATTGGATTCCACGACTCCCGAAGATATGTTCACTGATAAGAAACTTGATGTCTCTCATTTTAGAATTTTTGGAAGTCCCGTATATTTTCATGTGCCGAAAGAGAAAAGAAGTAAATTGGGTGCATTTGGAAAGAAGGGAATCTTTGTGGGCTATAGCGAAAAATTCTAAGGGCTATCGAATCTATGTGGCTGGTTAAAGGGAAGTTGAAATAAGTCATGATGTCACCTTTGACGAAGATATGGCTCTTAGCAAGGTTGACATTCTTGTTATTCTAAGGAAAGATAAAGAAGTTGACACTAGGAAGCCGGATGAGAAGGAAGATGAAACGATCCCTGATGTTGAAGAACCTATGGATCCTATTGATCCCCCTCCGCAAGAGCCTTCCTCTTCTAGGAAGAGGCCCTCATGGCTTAGGGGGACTCTTGAAGATGCTGTGAGACATATTGCATGCAGAGGGACTTTCAATGAAAGCAAGAAGCCGACTAGGTATCAAGGATACTTGACCATTATGAGCACCATCATTCAAAATGAGACTTCATCATTTGAAGAAGCCGTGAAGCATAAAGTATGGAAGGATGCTATGAATGAAGAATATGAGTCCATCATGAAGAATGATATCTGGGATGTGGTCTCCAAACCTCGGGACAAAACAATTTTCACCTCGAAATGGCTTTACAAAATCAATCATGGAGCTAATGGAAGTGTTGAAAAGTATAAGGCTCGCTTTGTTGCTCGAGGCTTCTCTCAAAAGGAAGGTGTAGATTATGATGAGATATTTGCACCTGTTGCCAGATACATCACCATCCGCTCAATCATAGCTCTTGCTACTTCGTAAGGATGGAACCTACATCAAATGGATGTCAAGATCGCGTTCTTGCATGGTTCGATTAAAGAGGAAGTCTATGTGGAATAACCCGAGGGGTTTGAGATTCATAAATGAGAATCGCATGTATGCAGGTTGAAGAAAGCCCTCTATGGGATGAAGCAAGCACCCCGAGCTTGGTATGAGAGGATCGATAGTTATTTGATGAAGCTGGGATTCACTAGGAGTGAAGCCTATTCGAACCTTTACTTTTAAAGGTTGAAGATGATAAGGCTCTCATATTGGTGCTATATGTTGGCAACCTCTTCCTGACGATGAACCACACTAGTTGGTTCGAAACGCGTCGACAAATGATAGATCTTGTGATTTACGCTGAAAAATCTCTCATAAACCTCTTTCTAACAGTTGCATACCCTCATTCACAAATGTAACAGGGAGTTAGCTTCTGAATTTGAGATGAAGGACCTAGGACTGATGCACTATTTCCTAGGGCTAGAGGTCTGGCAAAATCCAGGAGAAATTTTCCTATCTCAAGAAAAATACGTGGTGAAGATATTGGAGAGATTTGGTATGGTGGGCTGCAAGCCCGTGACTACCTCGATGGAGCTTCAAGAAGTTATGCGGTAGTGTTGTCAGACCTGTTATGGGAAACGCTTATGAGTATCATCAACTCATAGGAGCATTGATGTTCTTGGTGAACTCCCGTTCGGATATATGTTTTGCAGTCAACACGTTGAGCCAATATATGGTTGAGCCTCATCGCTCACATTGGATTGGTGCCAAGAATCTTCTGAGATATCTTCGGGGCACAATCACTCATGGACAAAGATACGCTTCCGAAGATGTGAGGCTGCATGGTTATTCCGATGCTGATTGGGCAGACAGTGTGGTGGACTGAAAGAGAACTTCTGAGTGCTGTTTCTCTTTGGGTTATGCTTCGATTTCCTAGATGAGCAGGAAGCAGAAGTCGGTGGCTTTGAGCACTGCTGAGGCCGAGTACATTGCTGCGAGTATGGCCTCCTGTGAAGATGTCTGGTTGCGGAAGCTCTTTAGTGAGCTGTTTGGTTATACATTGGATACTACCGTGATCCTCTGCGACAACCAGAGTGGGATTCGTTTATCTGAGAATCCCTATTACATGATCGCTTTAAGCACATCGATATTAAGTATCACTTTATCCGGGATATGGTACAACGAAGAGCAATAAGGCTCCATCATATTGAGATTGATGAGCAGGTTGCCGACATTTTGACGAAGCCCCTGGGAAAGGTCAAATTCTTGACTTTCCGAGAATGACTCAGAGTCATGAAGAGACCCTCTTATGAGGGTCCTGTATGATACATACATTGAGCTCTGGGAGCTCCGGGGGGCTTGGGGTACTTCTTGGAGCGATGAGCAACTATAGGGTGATTCAACCTTCCCCTAATGGTTTGCTATGTACAGGGTGAGTGGTTTAGCCTTCCCCTGTGATACCCCGTGGCGACATGTAGGCAAGAAGAGTGGTTCATTCTTCTCTTGCTGAGACATCCTACCCATGCAGTTTGGGACCCATGGGAAGTACCTCTCATCTGGCATATGAGTAGAGAAATGAGAATAGGGACCATAGTAGTACCGATGGACGCATCGTGTATCTATCGTACTCCCTATGCTAGGATGGTGTTGATCTGGGATCAATTGGAACTGACTTCAGGTCAATAAGAGTGATATAACTCACTCTCTTTTGGAAGTGACTTGAGGTTAGTAAGAGTGATATGAGACACTCTTTATTTAGAACTGATTTTGGATCAGTAAGAGTGGTATGAGACACTCTTTATTTGGAACTGATTTCGGATCAGTAAGAGTGGTATGAGACACTCTCTTCATTGGGACTGACTTCGGGTCAGCAAGGGTGCTATTAGACACTCTTTTATCTGGGACTGACTTTGGGTCAGTAAGGGTGCTATTAGACACTCATTTATGTGTTAACGGTGTTGGACTCGCCAACATGTCAAGTGGATCTCCTCGGTAAGAAGTCCCAATTAGACCTTAGACCGTTTGGTGTAGGAGTCCCAGCAGTGGGTCGTAAGGTAATGCCTTGACCGCGATGTCGCACAGAGGCAAGTAAGATAACTCTGTCAGTAGCGAGGGTGTGACTGTTGCAGAGAGTCAAGGAATGTGTACGAGAGGTTCCAACACTTCGAAGGGAGAGGAAGGTGAAGGTGAGTTCTAGGTTGAAAGGGATCAGTCCCAACTCGGCTAGGAACACACCACACAAAGGACATGCACAGCTTCCGGCAGAGCAGTCGACTCGGATGCGACAGTCACAACATACAAGGTAAGATAACACGAACAACACTCACGGATCAGTTCGAGACGAGTGTGACAGTTGATATAGCAAAGCAGTTGACACAAACGGTGACAACATTAACAACATATGCAACACATTAACAACAAGATTCATATAATTGCATAAAAATAAGTTCATATACAAGTACGTAAGTTAAACAACATATATCATTAAGGCACCCAGAACAGTCCAACTACAATAACAACATATGCATGAAAATGTGCTGGCTCTTATTATTAAAGAAGTGTAAGTCACAATCATACAATACACCATGTAAACCTGCTAGCCCAATAGTGGAACGTTACAACCACATCCGCTTGCTCCTCCAAAGAGATGTACTAGCTCCATGCAGTGGAGAAGCCAAGGTGCGTTACAATACTGTCCAAGCCTTTTTCAAGATAGTCTTAGTAGAATCTTGGCTGACCAAAAGCCCATACAATGAGTTATGAGGGACTATTTATAGCAAAGGGTGGGGTGACCCTTGACATTCCCCTTTGTGACAGTTCAAATACCCTCATGACTCTTCACTTACTCTATGACTGTTACATCCAACTGTTGACACTCGACTTACACTTGACATGACTCAACATTACAATGCACATGTACTCATGTGAGACAACATGGCTTGAGCAAGCCTTTGCAAGACATCACTGACACTCGGTTCGCTGTGGTGAGACCAACTCTTTGACATGCTTGTGATGGTGAAGTTGGTGAGCTAATACCAAGCTTGGTCGTTCGTGATGGTGTGCACGTACCTCATGGCGACATCTTGTTGAACCGAACCCTTGCCTTTGTTGCAACCGGTGCATTGGTTCCGCCCCTTCATCCAACTCGTCTGCTAACATGTGCATGGTCTTCTTGGGTACGGTTGAACCGACAACACACTGATGCATAGTGTCCGTGTTGATCTTCAAGTGTGTGCTGGTGGTCATGCACATCAACTTGCCGAAGTGCATGTTCAGCCCCAGTTGGGCTTGCTTCTTGTCTTTGCCTTAGTGAGTGTGTTGAATGGGTTAGATTGCATGCGTGCACTCAACGACATGCATGCCGCTGGATCCTTTGCATGCGATCAACAACACTGCTCACCATGTCTGCTCTGTGTCAGCTATTAGGATGGATCCTTAACTTGTACAGGCGCAGTTTCCTCTGTGAGTGCATGTTGCGCCCACTGTTGTTCCTGTTCCTGTTGCAACTCAATCATCTGTTTGTGCAGCTTCATGTTCTTCTTGAGTTGCTGCTTCAGCACATGCAACTCCTTTGTTCCATCTTCTGCCTTCTCGCGATTTTCATGTCACGCCGTCACTTCATAGCCTGAGTCTCCAAGGTTGCTTTCATTAGCAGTGGATTTGCTTGATCTTGCAACTTTGTTCTGCCTCTTTGTTGTCAACAACCTTCCTCTTGCATTCATTGCATTTGATATGCTGTCTTTAGCTGTTGTTCATGATGCTACTCGCTATGATGCTGCTATTTGATGTCCTTGTCTACAAACAACTTGACGTCTTCGTGGGTAGGCAAGTCCATGGACACTTGATTGACTGCATTCCCAAGTGTGCTCTGAACGGTGTCTTCGTCTCTGCTCTCCTGGAAACCATTGTACCTGCACTGCTGAGAGGCAGATGAATACCTACGATACCTGGAGACATGGCAACACTCATAACAAGCAATCTGTTAGTCAAAAACCAAAATGAACATAAGAACTGACTTGCAACATACTTGGGTGAATGATCATGAAGGTTGTGCAATTTCGGCTGGGAGGTTGCGAGGCCCACTGCCAAGACTGCACAAGGCACAATCCGGGTTGCTGAGAGACTGACTGATTGATGGAACTGTGCAATGTATATTCCAGTCTGGCTGCTGACTGCTGGGATTGCGCATTGCACAATTCCAGCTGGGAAGCACTGCTTGCGCAGGGATAGATTTGCGCAATTTTTTGAGCCAAGCAGTCACTGTCCTCCAGAAATGCGCAAAACAGTGCTAGAGGCCAGCATTGGGCTGGAATGTGCAAATCTAGAGAGGAAGGTGAGCCTTCCTTTCCCAGATTACGCAATGTAGCCTTGGTGAAAGTAGAGCCCTGGCCAAGGTTGGCCTAACTCGCCGACAGGCAACTGAAAGCAAGTGAGTCAGTGAATGCATGGCGACACTAAGTGATAGCAGAAGTGATTAACAGTGTATGCAAAGCATGAATGGAATATTTAGCAAATAGATCAACATGCATGTGGGTGAGGCAGTTCGCTGATTGGGCGAACGTCTGTGTAAAACAGTTTCATGCATGCAACAACAACGAAAATTGAAACAGAGCTAGGGCAAGTTAGTATACATGTAAACGACATCAAGCGTTCAAAGAAATCAAGCAAACAATACTCCCATAAGCGAAAACACAAAAAGCGACAGAAATGAAGCACAAGGCATGTGAAGCGAGATTACCCCAAAACAGCTGAGCTGAATATGCCGACTGCTCCTAGATGTGATGTGGGATTTCAAAGCTACAAGGTTGATGTGAGGAATGAGCTCTACAACGTCCGGTTGATGAGTTTTGATAACATCGAGGTTGTGACGCACATGCCACAAATCTAGGGGAAGCGACACTTGGAGGGAGGTTTCTAAATTGTTCCTTGCATGTAACCTCCAACTGCTAAACTTAGATCCCTGAAACAAGGGATGCCTTTGCATGTTGCCTTGGGAGAAACAACCCATGCATGCAAGTCTGTTTTGCTCAGCCCTGGAGGGAACCGATCAACTCAGCTGCACATGCAAGAGACTGCTGGAGAAAAATGCGCATTTCTGGCTGGGCGCTAGACTGGCTGCCCAGGAGATTTGCGCATTTTCTGGGCTGAGCAGCTGATTGCTGCCCATATTTGTGCAAACCTTGGGCTGAACAACCTGTTGCTGGGAAAATTTGCGCAAATATTGCTGGGAGGGTTGGCTGGTAGGATTGCGCAATCTTGGAGCCCAGCAGGCTGTCAGAGAGGATTGCACAATTTTTGGAGGGGAGGTTGGTTTCCCTGCAAAAATGCGCAATTTTCAAGGGGAAGTTGCTCAACCTACAGGTGGACCAAGTTCTAGTGAGCAGATTGTGAAGGGAAAAGATCAAACTGTGATCGACAGGCTGCCTTTGAGCAAGAAAGACATTTAAGCTTGAGGACTTGATGAAGCAAGGCAAGCTGCTGTGAAGGTTGGTAGGGAGGCTCCAAAACAGGCTAAGGCAAAATTTTGGAGGGTGGTTGTAGCTGCTACAACAATATGATACATTCTAGATCACTTCTTCTTCTTCATAGTTCAACATAGCAGAGCAGTGCAGGGCGATGCATTGATGGCAGAGATAGTACCGATAGGGAGATGGAGTTCTCCCTAGTTGAGAGGGAGTGTTAAAATTGGCAACTAGGGCCAAACTCCTTGTGGGTCACCTTATTTATGGCAGCTGATATTTTTCTTGGATTCTTTTCATCGAGAGGTGTATTTCTTGACAATTTGTTAAGGTCGGCCAGCAAGCAAAACAATGTTTCACACCCCCAACTTATCCTCATCGTGGCATATAAAAGGAGGAGACCTTGTGGCATTATGGAACTCATCTCATCATCTCACTTCTCTCTCTCCTAGTCTATTCGGTATGCGTAGGAGAAGGAAGACACTCACACGTGGGAAGAAGGAAGGACACATGTCTGATCTAGGGCAGCGTTGATTGTGGAGCAGCAGGGCTGTATTTTGGCTGCATTGACCAGCAAAGAGGACTGTTTGACTGCGGTTTTGGTTTGGACAGCCTCTCCTAGGCTAGCCGCATTTCTGGGCAGCAAAGCGTTGACCTGTTTGACCATACATTTGACCAACATTGACTGTTGAGGGCTGACCGCAAAGATGCAATGCGTGGACCACTATTTAACCATCTTTCTTGGACGGTGAGTTGATCAAGGTTGACTTGAGGTCATTTGTGAGTTGTTTGACCAGCTTTGACTTTGCTAGTTAGGGTTTAGTTGCTGCTGTCATAAAATTACAGAATTGTGTAATTGTACTATCTCTCTGCTGAATTATTGAAGAATATAAGAAGAATTGATCAAAGGGTTTCCTTGCATTGGGGTTTATCCTTGGCTGGTGCTACATCTTGTGTCTATTGTCTTGGCTTGTCTTCTACTGTTTACATTTATGTTCTATCTGTATTTTACCATCTTGTTGATGTGATTGCAATTCTGGAAATTGATATTGGGCTAATAAGAAGATTTGAAAATTTCTCTTAAGCATAGAACATGCCATAATTTAACAGAATTTCTAGAAAGAACTCTTCAAACATGTTGGGACATACCTCAAGATGAGTTTAACATATCATCCTCAAATAGACGGACAAACCGAGACTATCAATAAATGCTTAGAAGCTTACCTTCGTTGTTATACAACAAATAAGAAAAATGAGTGGGTTCAATGGTTACACCTCTCTGAGTGGTGGTACAATTCAATGTATCACACCTCCGCAAAGATGACCTCATTTCAAGCTTTGTACGAATATGAACCTCCTAAATGGTAGGACTTAGCCTTCACCGAAACTAGAGTTCTGATAGTTAAAGACTAGTTGGAAGAGACCCAAGAAATCCTTAAAGCATTGAAATAAAATCTAAGTATTGCAAGGAATCGCATGAAACAAGTCGACCAACATAGATCATAAAGATAATTTGAAGTTGGAGAGTGGGTATTTGTTAAGCTTCAACGTTATAAATAAATATCCTTGAAGCAGAAGGGTAAAAATATGCTGGCATCGAAATTCTACGAACTGTACCAGATCAACAAAAAGATCAGCCAAGTGGCATATAGCTTAACCCTCCATGATAATAGTCGAGTTTACATCGTTTTTCATGTATCTTGTCTTAAAAAGGCATTGGGCAAACACCAATCAACACAAACTACCTTGCCAATGTTAGATGATAAAGGCAAGCTCATTCTAGAACCAGAGGGGATCATCACTACGAGGGAGAAGAAGTTACGTTCACGAGTAATTAAAGAATACCTTATCAAGTCGAAGAATCTACCAGAAGAAGAAGCCTCTAGGGAGACAATTATTTTTCCAAAAGCACTCGTCGTTATGTATGCTTTGAGGACAAATCATCTTTTCAGGAGGAAGGTAATGCTATGTAAAAATGATTTAGTAAAGATTATTTAGTGTAATTAGATGAAAGGGCATGCTCATAAGATCATGCCCTTTCCCAAAAAGGTACCCATGACAATATATAAGTGAGGGACCTTCATTGTAAAAAACCATCATATCAGTTCATTAATAATATATATACATTTATTTAGAAATAAGAGTTATTTTTCTTCAGGCAGCGAGAGAGTGGACCAAGCGTGGGCAGTGGATTGGGCATTTATGGTATTTTGGAGGGAAACGTGATAGTGCTCATGTTGGAGCCCTGTGTGCAACACTTTGATGGACAAAAGTAGTTGCTATAGTAGCAGTTGTTGAGCTCAAAGATTTGATCAACTAGGTGCAGTGATAGCAGGAAGACTGTAGTGGGCTAAGTCCCTGAGTAGCCGAGGAGCAACAATGGGCAGTTGAGAGCTGTTCACAAACAGAGTTATGAACAACTCGACATGAGTCTCGATGTGTTGTGACCTTGATGGACTAAGACACAACTAGTAAGCAGATTGGATAGCCGATGTTCAGTGGTTAGATGGACTTGGATCATTGATAGAGGCAGTGCTGCAGATTGGGAGCCAAAGGACCGAGCATGTACAGGGTACGACTGAGAGGTGATGTGATTGCATGCTATATCAGCCAGATGGTTAAAGTATCTTGTTGAGGGTAGATTGGTTATCGATGGATTGACACCAAGCCCCAATTTTTGTATGTTTTACTTGTGGATATTTGAGGGCCATTATCCATGGTATGGGAGTCCTAGATTGTTGTATTATTCAGGTTTATTTATATAACCAAGTTGGGTTATTGTACAAAATTGTGTATATTTTGTGCACTAGTAGATTTACTGCTGTTTATATTCCGTCGTGCAAAGTAGTTTCATTGTGATACTTGGTTTGGTAGCATCAATGATTTATGATTTTATCCTAAACACCAGTATCGTGGAAACACAACATGGTATCAAAACCAAGTTTGAGCTACTTTGAGTGTCAGTGAATCAGAGTGTGCACAACAAAGCAACTTAGAGGGAGTTGTAGGTGTCTAGATCATGGAGCAGAGGGTTTAGTTGAAGACATGGAGATGTGGTTTTGACTGGCTTGGCAACGATATTTGCTGGGAGTTCTGGTGGATTGGTGGAGAGCCTAGGGAACAACAATTTTTTGTAGGGAAAATTGTTGATCATGGAAATTAGTTGATTTTCCATGAATCGTTGGGACAACTCGAGGGTTTCTTTGGCATGGACGAGATTGGTTTGATTGAGATTGCTTCATTTGATAGACTACGGGTTGGCAGGCTAGAGTCTTCATCAGATCGTGATGTTGCCTATTTGAGATTGGAGGGATTTGCACGAGTTGTATTTGATCAAGGAGGACGAGTGCTTGTAGGACTAAGCTGGTGGAGATCGAATAGGTTTAGAGGGAGTCTAGCCTTAAAAGGAGTAGCCCTATGGAGGTTTGGGATCTTCAGGTTCAGATGTGATGAGGTAGGGGCACTATTGAGATTGTAGGGTTCATTCTACAAAGTATGTTGCAGTGATGGATGCAAGATGGGCTAGTGTCGCCGATGATGATGGAGACTTCCTGGTGTTGGAAGTACCTCCCTTGCTAAGAGGGAGTATTGAGATTTGTAGCTTGGGAGGTACTCCAAACCCTAGGCTTAAGGGTTGTGGAGGAGTTGGCACACAAGTGTGGCTTGTGGGCATGGAACCCAAGCATGTGGGCTTTGCACCTAAGCTTGTGGATGTGAATCCATGAGGCTTATTGGACATGTGATGGATGGAGATGGTAGAGGACGTTGAGACAAATCCAACGCAACAAAATCATCAAATTTTGAGTTGTCCTTGTGGAGATATTATTTTTTTAAGTTAATATGGAGGAGGCAGCATTTGGCAGTGACGGCGATGGAGGGAGAAAACTTTTTTTTTGCAAGCAGAGCAATGTGGAGGGAGAAGACTCGTTTTTTGCAGGCAGAGCAGCATGGAGGGAGAAGATTTGGTTTGGAGATCGAAAGAGAAAGGGGAGACGGATTTGCAGCGACTACAGGGAGAAATGAGGCCGAGGAAAATAGCGAGCTCGGGCAGAGATGGAGAGGGATGAACACATAGGCAGCAATGAAGGAGCGGATTGGGGAGCCGACGAGTTAGATGCAGGGAAATGATGGCATCAAGGATGAGGATTTGCAGTGAGAAGAGCAAGGTTTTGAAGGGATACAAAGGCAACAACAGATAAATTTTAGAGAAGATTTCGACAGCAGCAGAAGCGAAGGAGATCAAGGGTAAGGGTGGAAATGGAGAAGTGAGGAAAGGAGTTTCGATGGCAGCAAAGACAAGGAGCTGCAGAAGGGTTTTCTACAATTAAATTCAAAATTTTCTACAAAACCAAAAACCCAGGCAGCAGATCGAAAAACCCAATCAACAAAGAAATGGTAGCCCAAAAACTAAAAAAAAAAATCAGAAAATTTTGATTTAAAATGATGTGTTCCTTTGCTTCAGATTTATACTTGAAATCCTTATAAAAAATTTCCAAACTTGCAAAATTTTAAAACCCTTAGACTGCAAAAAAATTTCTAAAAATTTGTCCCTGCAAAACAATATTGAGGCTAGATCTTACCCTCCAAGGCCTAGATCTGGCTTCAAACAGGAATTCTCCTTCAGATCTGAACCTGTAATGACAAAAACGAAATACCCAAAAAACGACATACGCAAATGATAAATTAATTTAAAAAAAAAAAAAAAACCAGCTAAATTACAATAATTACAAGTTGAAGGCTCTAAGTAGCCAGGTCTATCATTATGCCACACAAAAAAATAAAAAAATTAAAAGAGGTGCTAACTCAAAACCCTTCGTGTATCACCAACAAAATTTTATGATAAGCCCGGAGCTAATTTAGCTAGGCTCTTAAAGAAACACAAATCGGGAGTTCGCTGGTCCAACTGAAAACTTCCCCTAACGCTTGAGGATCTAAACTCAAGATTTCCCTGCAAAACTCAATCCAACCATCATTAATAGAATGAGAAAATAATAAAAAAATTCAGACAAATAGAGATACTTGCTATTACGTTCAAAATTTAAATTATTATTCAAACCCCAGCGACTGAACAAGAGACCTGTACTCAAATCATTCTTCAGAAGCTATCATCGATGGCTTTAGAAAAAATTATGCATGAAAATAAAACATCTTACAGTATTCCCATGAAGAGTAACACCAGCAGAATTTAACCCAAAAGTCTTTCTTTATTATCTAGAAAAAAGATTACACAAGAGCTTCTTGCTAAGCATACGACTAAGAGATCAAATGGATCGACTAACAAATGACTTCCTATTTAAAGATAAATCCTCCAACGGCTAGTTCGAGTGATCCTCGTCAAAGCAATCTCGACCGTTGATGAAGATTAAAATTTAGTTTAATCTCATCAGTTGAAATATTCAAATATTTGGGGAAATTGAAAATTTTAATTAAATGCATTTTAATTAACTCAAAATTAGAATTTTTGAATTAATTTCCCTAAAAATTTGACTTTGAAGCAAAATAATCAATTTATCTTAGTCCCAAGACATTTTAAAATTTAATTTTTTAGGACCGACGAATTTTGCGTTTGGAGAATTTAAATTTACCTAGGACTTAGAATTAATTAAATTTCTGGCTTAGGATTTTAATTAATTTTGGGCCAAAAATTTTAAGTAATTAACCTATGAGAGGATAAATTATTTTTCCAACCCTCAAGACACTTTATATCATGATTTTCATATTTTTAACATCATAAAGGAGAAAATCCATTTGTAATAGACCCTTACAGACTACCCATTTCTGCGACACAAATATAATCCAACAGACCAAGCAATTTGTAATAAAATAACCTAACCAAATAGTTAGGATTATTCTCAAATCACTTTTACATAGACTCGATCTAGAACACTAGGACTCGCATAAGATCTTAGCGACAAAACCCATTCCAGCTTTGGGGTAAGATTGGAGGGGAAAACTCTGTCGACCATCCGAAAATGAATCAGTGAGACGAAAAACCTCCTAGAATGGAGATCATCACTAGAAAGGTAGGTTTACCTAAGTCGTTACATACATGACACGGTTTTGTTGAGATTATTTATATCATATACATGCAGAATGGGTTTACATAACATATTGGAAGTCAAGTTGATGATGATAGTTGGACAACATGTACTCATCGATCAGGCACTATCCCTTTTGCGAAAAAAGGGGGTGTACTGCTATGGGTCGTTGACACGTAGTGGTCAATAGAAGTGACGCAAAGCCTCTTTCCAGTGAGATCAGGGTTAGATTCTTCTAGTGATAGGGTGAGAGCATTTCACTACTTGTTTTGTCCAGTTTCTCTTTGTATAGGATAGTCAGTTGGGCATCCAACGAATTGTACTCGCAATTACTACTGCATAATAATAAAACCCTCAGTTGCTGCACCGGTTTTCTCGCATTGGGTTTTTCCGGGGACATTTGTCCAAAAATAACTGTGTAGATGTGTGTGTGTTGTATCTCTTTCCTGTTCAGTTTCTTGTTTCTGCTTATAATTTAAATGGTGTAGACTGCAGTGTATTAGTTTCGATATTTACTGTAGGGAACAGTAAGTAACTTGATTCAAAAATTAACAAGTAGGAGAAACTTAATCAGTCGTTGCATTAGAAATTTGGGCATCCAAATTTTCACATAGTATACAAAATCTACAAATGCCTTCAATTCTGGTTTTCTTTTTCCATGTCAATGTTCCATAAAAGGAAATGATGCCATACAACTTATAATAAAAAAATCATGTGATTATACCAAAATGAAATGAGCTTAAAAATATTATGTGACGCCTTCCAAGAAATGATGAATAAGTTTTCCAGAAAAATAGGGTAAGATGCTGTTGTAAATAAAATTCAAAATGCATCCTACTTACGTTAAAAATGATTTGTCAAAAACCTCTGTTATGTGCAAGTGCTAGAACGACCTTTCTGTCAATGCAAAATTCAATTATAAAAAACCATAGGACTGTCATATGCATACCATATTTATCACAATGATATGCTAAAATTAACCCCACATTGAATATCAATCTTCCAAGATCCTTAAATGGTGCAGAGATTACACATATACCACATCAAAATTAACCCCATTTCAACAAGAATATTTACATAAAAAACACACATGATTTGAAGAAATACGTATTAAAGCAAGGCACTGAATAGATCCTGAAATGTTGACATGGTTCAGGAAATAATCAAAACTGTTCTGGCCTGCATGTTCATGATAGATGAGAAAAATTATGGATATGTTGACCACATAAGAAAGATTCTTTACCAGGTTCAAGCTCTGGTAGTGTGTCCCTGGGCCACAAGTTTGGTCGGCAATATGACAAATATCTACAGCAGACATGTGAGAGGGTAGACTGATTATATCAAGCAAGCATAATCACCTTGTAAAAAGTAAAACTATTTGCAAGAACATAAATTCAGACTTATGCTTGAGGTATTGATTCCAAATTCCTAATGATTAAGAGTCTTCAAATATCCATGCAATCATTTTCAAAACTGATATCTGTCGAATAAGTAGTTTCGTAATTACTTCCAAATAAACAAACACAGAGATTCCTAATACAATTAATGATACAATTCATTAGTGATTCCTAGTATGAGATCAAGATACAGCAGCCCTCATTAATTGTATCACTTGGTTATGCTTAACACCCAACCTAATCAAGTTTACTTTACATTACATTAGGTGACCAAGGTTGACCTAAACATTTATGTGGGCCCATAACCCTCTCATAGAGGGAGATGCCCCACCTCATGAGTTGTGTATAAATAGTAAATACACAAGCCATGCCTCATTTGTAACATCATATTGATTCATCTTGTGATTTATTCTCTAGCCAACCTGCATGATTCTTTAGCATACAGGCACAATACTTCTCTTGTTCATGGATTCTCTCTCTCTGCCTCCCATGCTACTATCAGTATGATTTCCTCTAGATTAGTGTTATAAATACATGTATTTTACTTGGTTGGATTAGGGCTTGTCGCCATAGATTAATGACCTCAAAATGGTATCAAAGCAAGTGTGACTCTTTCTTACCTATCTAAAGCTGATTGCAGCGCTGTTTTTGGTATGAAACTAGGATTTCAGCACTTTAAGGACAGCAGCAAATTTCTACGGCCTTTTTCACCAATGAAATTTGGCCATGTTCTCAACTTTTAGCAGAGTTAAGGAGATTATTTGCATATTTGTGTTCATTTACGACAGCATTCCCTCCTTTCCCCTTTTTCAACCCAAAATATGCATTTTCAAGGTAGTGCAGGTCTGAAACTGGGGTTCTTCAGCCCTGTTTCAGAACAGAAGCACTTTTTAAGATATCTTTTACCATATTCACCCCCAGCGCTCTCCTCTTTTGGTGAAATTTTGGCTTTTCCAGCAAGATTGAAGGATTCCTTTTGCAGATTGGTGTTTTCCTAAGGCAATGAACCCTATCTTTCCCTCTATTTCAACCAAAATTATTATTTTAACAGAGCTGTATCAAGTGTTTTTCTCCTATTTTTCAGTCTTTTTCTGAATACCTTCTTCGGTGGAATTATCGTTGTAAAATCGAAAGTTAATTTCTTCCTTAGGGCCTCTGAAGAGGTCCACCTCTCATATTTGATCAGGAGGATTCCTTAGCAGCAGAATTTTCTGGGTTAGACAATTGACTAGTGCCTTTTGCCCTCAAGGCTATGGAACTAAGACTTGTGAATCATCTTTATTGAAGGGTTTCAAACATTAGATATTGTAATGATGATTTCATTAATGTATTAATTAACAATGTTAGAAAATTATATATTACAGAGCAATGGAACACACATAAAATATTGTGGAAACACATGTACAAAAACGCATAAAACAAGAGATTGGTTCACCCAATTTGGGCTACGTCCACAGAGAAACTTTTGTGTGAGGCCTGCGTGAGGACTACGTCCCTTATTGCGCTGTCTCTTTGATCTTCCCTCTACATTGTCCCTTTGATGCTCTGTGTCACCTCCTCCCCAGTGAATCACTGATGTTGATGCCAATGTTACCAAACTCCAGTGTTCCACGGGGACGCATCCCCTGGGGTCAGGTGCACACACCCCTCGCACTCGGGACGGGGGGGGGCGTCTGTGGAAACGTTTCCCACGTCCCCCTTTTGGGGAGACGTGGGGAGACGCAAGGGGGGACGTTTCCCCAATGTGGGGGACGCGACTCCCCAAAAGGGAGACGCCTGGGCGTCCCCCCCCAAAATGGGCTATGCGTCCCCCTTAAATTTGCTTGTAAACAATGATTTATGACAGGGGAAACCTAGTATTTGATCATATTGCCCTACTAATGCTATGCAATTCATGGTGATGTTAAATTCTTAAAGTAAAAGGATGAAAATGAAAGATAAAGGAGAATGTCACTTTTACTTAAATTTTTAACATTACCATGAAATGACTCAGGATGTTTGAGAGTGGTTCCAACCTCTTTGGATTTCATATGCAGAAAGCAGAATTTTGGATCTCACTCAAAATCCAGCAGACTTAACAATTTTTCAGGAATTCAGGATTCGATGGATTACATTTTGTCATGTACAAGGGTATGGAATTAGTATTTAATCAAGAGCACCAAGCCCTTTGTGTACTTTAGAGTGACTTTTAGACTCATCACTCCACTGTTTTTGAGTTTAGTTATATCAATTTACTATTTCTGTCTTTAGATTTCAGTATCTATTATAGTCTATTTTGCTTAGTACTAACTAGATTCTAGAATGATGAATGATGAATTTTAATTTTAAATCAATTTAGAATCTAGAATGATGAATGATGAATTTAATTTTTAAGTCAATGTAGATTCTAGAATGGTGAATAATGAATGATGAATATGTATCAGAGTATTTCATTATTGAATCTCGTGGTCTACACATGAATCATTTATGTATTAGTAAGGATGATGAGTATGGATCAATGTATTTCATTACTTAATTCAATTATGTATGTATCATTGTATTTATGCTTTCATTATTGAATATGAATTTGAAATATATATATATATATATATCAAAAAAATTATATACCCCGACGTCCCCCCGTCCCCCCTAAATTTCCCTAAGAATTGAGGGTACTCCCACGCGTCCCCCCTGTGCGTCTCCCCGCACCCACGTCTCCTCATCCCAGAGTCTTGGTGGAACATTGCCAAACTCGGAATCGGCAATAAATCGGCGAGGCAAAAGAGCGAAGAGTTTTAATCGGATCAGGAAAAAAGAGGCAAAAAATCGGCAAAAATCGGTGAATTCATTAAATAAAAATATACACATATATTGAAAAAAAGAAAAATCATTAATATTCGATAAAGGCATGTCCAAACAATGCATAATATCAATAGATGTCCAAAATATCATGAATGAATAAGTATCTCATATATGTTATGAGTCCAAACATGATCCAAAGTACTGAGTCTTGACTCCTGAGTCCTAACTAGTGACTACATAGAACCAGAAGCATATGTTTCTAAAAGTTTACAAAACACTGCATACTAATCAAAACAAAATGAGTAACTAAGAGTCTAAGACTCTTAAGGGTGAGAACTAGAAGTGATTCCTCCCACTCCTTCGCTTGCTTGACTCTCAAAGAGGAGCCTCCTCTAATTGGACCCAGTCTGCTACATTTGTAGTTTGCAAATCTATCTCTTCAAGGTCGATTGGTAAATGATCCAAACCTGTCACTATCATGAGACAATGAAATGTGAATTAAAGTTTCACTTTGAAGTTTGAAGTTTGAACTTTAAAGTATGAACTAGATTATGAAACCTTCAAATTCAAGCTCTCGAGTCTCACCTAGTATTTGTTTGTTGCGAAGTCGTAGATTGTAATGGACAAATGCAAGGTCATTTAAGCGTTTTTGTGTCAATCGTTTGTGCTTCTTAGAATGTATTTTCTCAAACATGCTCCAGTTGCGCTCACAACCTGAAGCACTGCATGCTTGGTTTAAAATTCGAATGGCAAATCTCTTCAAATCTGGCGTATCACTACCAAACTTTTGCCACCAAAGACCTAGCAAGTGGCAAGGGTTTGTGAGTAGAAGTACTAAATAGTAAAAACTTAAAAAGACAAGAAAATTTAATAGAACATTTAACATACAAAGTAAATTTTAAACATTAATGAATTGATGAAGCCTTCAAGCTGGGTACCTGGCAACATCTTAGACCTTTCCCTTATAGCACTGGTATAGGCAAACAATTTAGATGACGCCCTATAATCTAGTAGTTGGCAAAAGACACGACTTTGAAATTCTGGTTCAGGGAAGCACCTTTGCATGCATGTAATAAGTCCTCTGCCAACCTCCCCATCCTCATTAAATTTGCTCTTATCATAAAAATATTGTGGGTTTAAGAAGTACCTAGCAGCATGTAAGGGGGAATGCAATTGTCTATCCCAACGTGCATCAATAATGTCCCAAAGAGGCATATACTTTGTCTCATCATCCACATATCTTCTTTTGATGGCCTCCTTTGCGAGATCCATCGCCTCATAAATGTAACCCATAGCAGGTTTGTCACCATCAACCATCCTGAAAGTTCAAGCATTCAAATTTAAAGAAATATGAAACATTGTAAATAAAAAGAAGCTTGAAATGAAATTTTAAAAATGAAAAAGTTAAAAGACTTGAAGTACCTGAGAACTCTAACAAGGGACTCCGTCAGAGCAATAATCTCTTCGGCATCTTTTCAGAAACCATCATTAAAGTTAAACACAAGTGCAACAATTTCAATGCCTTCAAGGGTCTTGGAATGTTTAGATGCCATCCACTCAGGTCCCGAGAACATCCTCTTCAGATTTATCTTTTGCTCAATCACAGATTGCAAAGATATGAAATTTGTTGCAAATCTAGTCACTACAGGTCGAACAATTTCTTTACCTTCAATGTATTTTCTCATCGTGTTTAGGACAATAGTGTGGTTGTATAGGTATTTGGTTATGGCTTTTGCCTTCTCCACAACCTCATGTATCCAATGAAGCTTATCAATGTCCTCAAGCATTAAATGTATGCAATGGGCAGCACAAGAGGTCCAAAAAATAGTGGGGTGCCTAATCTCAAAAAGTCTACCAGCAGCCATATAATTAGTTGCATTATCGGTGACAATTTGTACAACATGTTCTTCTCCCACTTCTTGAACGACTTCCTCCATCATTTCACAGATAAGTTGGGCAGTCTTAACCTTGTCTGAAGCATCCACTGATTGAGAAACATTGTGCCTGTGGAACAAGATACAAGGAAATTTATTAAAGTTCTATTCCTCTGATCTGTCCATCCATCACTCATGATGGTGCCCTGTTTCTACCCATGATGAATGAAACTCAGCTGGCACAAGCATGACATCTTCAACACTCTCTAACAACAAATATGTCCTAAGGCTCTCTGATGTAGGGGCTTTGAACCCTGGACCTGCAACAGCAACTGCATCAATCATAGCTTGCCAATAAGGACTTCTAGCACAGTGGAAAGGTATGTCAGGATAGTACCAAAAGTTAGCAATGGCCTTCCTTGCTTGACTGTGGATATTTTTTTTCCAACCAGTGGCATCCAAGGTAGGTTGGGAACTGGGTTTTGTGCGGGGAGCAAAAAAGGTGTTTATGTTTCCACCTCCAGTGTTGAAGGAAGGACTCATTTGGCCTTGAGTTTGACTTGGACTTGGAGGCATGTGTGGGAAACTTGGGAACGGCATTGAGGATTCAACAGAGGGAGGTGACAAGGGGGTAGTGGAAGAAAAACCGTCAACTCCAAGAGTTCCTATTTCACTATTTTGCTTTGCTTTCTTGGCATTATGTTGACACAACATATCAATGGCCAAGGTTGCTTGGTGTTTGACATTATCGTCAACCTTGTTGCAAAGACCTATATCATGGCCAGGTATTTGTGCAAGGTGGAACTTGAATCTATAAATGCCTCCACTACATTTTGCTTTGCAAAATTTACAAATTAACTTAGGGTCTCCAGGAATCTTGTCACAATAAGCCCAAGCAAAGTCCTTCTCCCTCAACATTGTTGTTGTTTTGGACTTGTGTTTAATTTGTGGCTTCTGTTAATATTTGGAGTCGTGACTTCTATTTAATTTCTGGCTCCTGTGAAAGACAATAAAAAATTAAATTTAAAAATGATCCAAAAATTTAAAATATGCTAGAAATCTAAAAAATTAAATGAAATCCCTTTTTGCTTAGTTATAACTTATAAGAAGGTGCTCTATCTATATTAAAAACCAATGAGGCATTTTAATTGTTTCCTTTGTCTACTTTACATAAACTAGAGACCCTCTCTGAGAACATTTGCAGTCTACTCTAGGTTTTGTTGTCGCGCAAATTGACACGACAACGCTCAGACCGGGGGCTGTCACTCTGATCCCCGATCCCTCCGTTTAAGCCTGTCTCCCGCGGCTAAGGGGGGTAGACCCTGCGAGATGATGAAGACCAACTGTCGACCAGTTGGTTGGGAGACACAAGACACGATAAGATAAGCACTAGAATGATTTGATTAGCAGACCAGTGCCTTAAGAGATTATTATTAAAGCGATTACTTGTTAGATGATTATAGAAACATGAAACGTGAACAACGATCATTTGTCATCAGTGAAAGCACACGACCAAAACGACATCCAACAACTGAAAACTTCGAAAAGATAAATGCTCAAAACCACCACAAGAACCAGAAATTATTGACCAGATATCAACTTCGTGTCTCAGCTTGAAAATTTTAGATCTCAGCGTGAAAGATATAGCATGAAAACAACTGAATACAACTGAATCCGGCAAAAATTTATTTTCCACGATGAATTTTTTTATTTTTTTTTTTAAACAAAATGAAAAATAAAAGCAAATCTAATTTAAAATCTAAATCTAAAACTTTCAAAGATTTTAAATCTAAAATTAAAAGACAAAACCCTAACCCCTCTTATGAGCTTTTTTATTTTTTATAACCAAATTTAAAAATTAAAAAAAAAAATTTAATTTAATCAACATAAAAAATATATATACCAAAAAGCTAAAACAAAGCTAAAAACTAAACTAAAGCTAAAACATATTTAAAACTAAACTAAATTAAAAAAAAAGCACATTTTCAAAACTAAACTAAACAAATAAAGAAATCGATTAAAATAAAACTACGACTATGCATCTACGTATACATATATTATACAAAATAGAATTAAAACAAAGCCTAACTAAATCAAAACTAAAGGAAACCCTAACGTAAATGTAAAAAAAATAAATAAATACAACCTACGTCTAATTCCTAAACGAATCAAAACGAAAAATTGTTACCTTACAGCTTCTTATACCTGAAACCAGATCGATCTTTTTCATACGCAAACAGAGAATAGTTCACCAAAATTTATCTAGCCCGAAACGAGATCACGCATACCAGCTAGCGGATTTAGAAATGAAATGCGTTTTTTTATTTGTTTGTTTGTTATGTGTGCAGGCTCGCGTGCTTGAAGGGTAGGGAGAGATCGACGGAGAAGGGCGGAGGACTGCGTCCAGGCAGCGTGCATACGATTTTGAAAATTCAAACCTCGACTATGCCCACGCAGATCAGGGAGCCGACGCACCAACATCGATCAGAAATCGTTTTAATAGACCTGGCTCGTATAACTGCTTCGACTGCTTGATTTGTTTGATTATGTGCAGGTGCGATGGCGGGCAGAGCGGGCGCTGGAGCAAGTTGCTGCCACGAGAACCACACCTGATCCGTGTTAAAAACTGAAACTGATGCCCACGCCCACGCTGATTTTTTTTTTGATATTTAGCTGCTGCAAGCTCTGCGTAGGTGATTGCGTGGGCAGGCGGACGGAGCTCATACGCAGGCCAGGACGGCTGGTGGATCACACACGCACAGATAGCCACGATTTATGTATTAAAAGAAAATTTGAGATGCCTTGTGTTTGCAAATCGAATGACGGCGGATAGATGCCAGCGTGAGGATTTAAAAAAAAAAAATGAAATGCTGGAGATGAGGGGGATTCATGTGAGGGATGAGGGGACGGAGAAAAGAAAGACGCGTGGAAAGAGAAACAACTGCGGCTGGAGCAATGACGGGAGCTGCAGGTGATACACTTGAAGGCACCTCAAAGGCAGAGATGGAAGAGCTGGGTAAGCGATTTGCAGAATGGATTGACAAAAAAATTGCAGAAATGGTAAAGAATGGCTGCGTGGTATTTCTGGCAAACCCCAGCAGGCAGCTCACAATTCAAGCAAATACTCTCCAGGAACGTTGAAGAAACTACCTGAGCCTTCCTGCAAATAGTGAAAACCCCAGATCTAAAAAATTTGATATTCGAAACCCTTGAAAATCTCATAAACCCTGCACCTGTAATCAGAAAACAATGAAGCAGGCAACCAAAATTTGGAAACAATGAAAATAAATAAAACCCTAGCAATAAGCAAAAATTATTTACAGTTTTGGCCCCTTTAACAGCCAGATTCACCAATAAGCACAGTAAAAGATTAAAGAAATAATGATTTCAGATTTTCACTGTGAAGAACATCAGAAAATCTCTCATGCAAAATAAAAATAAACCGAATGATAGACCCAGGATCAAATCCAACTGGGCTCAGCAGAAATGCTCGTGGGAGTTGGCTGGTTCAGCCGAGAACTTCCCCGAACGCCCACAAAATTCCTTCAAAAAATGTTTTCTGCACAGCTCAAAACAACCATCAGTAAAGAGGGCAAAATGCTGCTAGATCTCAGGAAGTAATGGAGATACCTGCCATTACTTCAAAAACCCTAACAACACCCAAACCCTAACACGTGAACAAGATACCTGTGCTCACAATACTCTACGAAAAGCTATTATTAACGGCTGAAAATAACATATGCAGAAAATTAAACAATCTCACAGCTTTTCAAGAGAGTAACACCAGCAAGATATGGACCCCAAAGTCTTCTCTTATTAACCAGAAACAGATTTACAAGAGAGCTTCTTCAGCCTCAGATTCACAGATCAGATGATCTGAAATGACCCCCTAAAACCCTATATAAAGGAAATGATCCCAACGGCTAGTTCGAGTGATCCATGTTGAAATGATCTCGATCGTCGATGAGGATCAAGAGAGCTCTTAATCTCATCCGTCGAATTAAAATATTATTATTTTATTATTT
>APFE031583170.1:0-23573 GCA_000404065.3 Pinus taeda | reverse complement strand
GAGTTGAACCTATTATAGATATATCAGTAGACTGGTGATTCTCTACGACAAGTGGAATGCGCGGAAAGCGAAAAGGACACAATCTCGCGAGTTGTAAATGGATCTGGAAACCGTACCATGTACGTTCATGTTGCCAACGATTGAGACGAGATGAGAAAATGTGGTTTATAATGGGCACTTGAACAGATCGGAACACAAAAACTTGTGAAATTTTGGTGACATTCTTCACCGTTCCACGTAGTTTTAGAAATGCTCAAAATCCAAGTTTTAGAAATGCTCAAAATTCCAAGTTTTAGAAATGCTCAAAATCCATTGGGCAGAGCTCTTCAAACAACGAAGAATTTATGGGTCGAATTTCGGAGAGAGATCACCAGAGAAACGCGCTTTTCAGTGCCAGTTATCTGCGGGAGAACTCTCAGAGACATATTTTAATTAATCAATGTCAGTTATGCATGGGAGTGGGATAAGCAGTAGGGAATGGCATCGTCCTCCTCTGCACTACAACGGGAAAGCCACCATCCATACTCGCAGCCAAGCTGTGAACGAGGTTTGGAGTTCTTTCACGTGAATAAATAGGTGGCTGCAATCTGAACATGGAAATCACAGTGGCCGCAACATATTTCATCTGAATGAACGCCATTTCTTTTCCAGACAAACACGAGGTCCACCTCGGAAAACTGCGAATTTGAAGGGACTCTGTGGAACGCAATGGCCCTTTTCGTTCACCCACCTCTGGGGCTTGAACTGGAGACATCCGCACCCCAGATGGCCTCCATTCGACCCATGGCGTATTGATGATAAGTCACCCGATTGCCTTTGCCCACAAAAGTCCCGTCTGGCAGGACATCGTTGTCGAGGGCGTGCTTAGAATCGAAAAGGACCGGCGGATAAAGTCTCATCGACTCGCAGAGTGAGGCGTGCAGGTAATGCATGTTCTGCAGCTCCTCGTAAGAAAATAGAACGCCATTAGAAGAAACTGAATTTTTATGTTGCGATCTTCTTGCGGCGATGAGATGCACTATCTCTTTGTAAATGCTTTCCTCTACGTGGGGATGAGATGATAGGAGCCAGAAAAACCACGTTAATGCAGACGACATGGTGTCTTTGCCGGCCAACATGAAACTGATAATCATATCTCGCCGAAATTCGTCTGCACTCATGTAGTCCTCACGTTCGAAGTCCGTGGCGGCGGAGGACATATAATCTGCATGTCCTTTGCCGAAAGCCATGATTCTGGAAATTAGATGCTAATGCCGAAATCGAAGGGTAGGCATATACCGCCACCGTTCATTTAAAGCCGGAAATATGACTCGCCCTATTTCCCTGACATGTTAGAGGCAATTTATTTTTTTGCAGCATTCGCCCCTATCTACACCGTCTGGATTGCTTCGCTGAGGATCGTCGGTTGAAATGTGTCACTACCGGTGTAGATTGCTTCGCTGAGGATCGTCGGGTGAAATGTGTCACTACCTTTGGGGGCGTCGACACGTTGCTCTTTTATTATGAAAGTCTCCGGATTGGACATTGCTGTACACATTTATCTTATTAGGTGAAATAATTTGTCTGCTACCGTCAGCGTGTTTTATAAGTTCATTCACCGTGTTTCATTCGTGTTTACTTCATTCATGTTTTTTAAGTTCATTCAGCGTGTTTCATTCGTGTTTCCTTCTTTCATGGACTCATCTAGCGTCCCTTTCGTTTTCCCTATTTTTCCAACCCCTGACGTAAAATCATAATAGTAAATTTGGTCACATTTTCATGATATAGATGGACGTATGCATCACATTTTTTTATTATTAGATGATATTAGGATAAATACAAAAATACAGAGAGATTGATATTTATTATTATCAGATGAGTAGGAATAATGTAGATTTATTTTAAATATGGATGTAATTTGACTTTAGATATTATTTTAATGTTTTGTACAGTTATTTATTGTCTTTTATAGAATTTTTTTAAATTTTATTTTAATGAACATGAACAAAATATCAACTTTATGACCAACGACATAATTAAACATCATAATGAACTATAAAATGAGCCTTTAGACTCAATAAATAAAAAATACAAAAAAAAATATTAAAATTGTTAAATACAAAAAAATTGACTATTTTATAATTAAACAACCATAATTAAATATATTAGATTTATGGTTTTACTGTAGATATATTTTTTAATATATATATATATATTGTGTAATTTATAAAATATAAATATGGACGAGTATTAAATAATGTGCAGGGTAGATTGAATTAGTAAATTTGATATGTTTTGAGTTAAATGTTGTGCTCCCCGTTAATGGCGGTGTTGATCCAATGCTCCTGTGTGTTTCGTGGCATGTGCTTAAATCTAACTACGTCTTTGTTTACTAACACCTGCGGGTTTTGATGTAACGGCAATCGTGACTCCAACAAGTGGTATCGGAGCCAAAGGTCTCGAGTGCGAAACACACTTGGCTCACGTTGAGGGGGGAGATTATTGTGCTCCCTATTAACGGTGGTGTTGATCCAACACTCCTGTGTGTTTCGTGGCATGTGCTTAAATCTAGCGATGAGTTTGTTTACTAACACTTACGGTTTTGGTGTAATGACAATCATGACTCCAACATTAAATGTATCTATATTTTATGTTTTGAGTTAATTGTATAGGCTAAAATACTCACAGAGTAACCAAGGCTCCTAAAGTCCCTAAGTCGAACCCTGCAACGTCCCTTAAGAAGTTAGAGAAGGCAACAATGCTTGATAAAAAGGTGGTACCTGCGAAGAAAACAAATCTTGCCCAAAGGCTTGCCTCTGCCAAGGCTATAAAGAGGGCGAATTCTCCTAAACTGAAAAGGGCAGCGCCTACCGCAAAGTCGGCCTACAAATAAGATGGTGCAGTGGTATTTCTAACTGCAGATCTGATATTTGAATTGACTAAACTGTAAACATAAATTAATTTTAATTAGAATTGATATCAAGAAGTAGCACTGTGTCCATGTATTTAATGGAGATGAATTGTCAGTGAATCGATCAAGACCAATTGAATGATTCTATCTGCCCTCTACCAAACTTTTGTTGTATTATTATTATATAAGTTGATTAATGGTTTTATTTGAGATGAAAATACTTGTAATTTCTGTTGTAATTTAACATTGATCCTTGTGAAAAAGGATATTGGTACGCTATGGTTTAATTTAACATTGATCCTTGTGAAAAAGGATATTGGTACGCTATGGTTTTTTAAACATGGAATTTCTGGATTATTTTGTGTTGGATTTAGCTGTGCCATAGTGTGATATAAATTAACAATGACTTCTGTGTATTCCATGTGTTTTTTGATTAGGTAAGAGAATTAATGAATTTTCTATACTCTAATTTATAGATATAAATTAACAATGAGTGTGAGTATTGATATGAATGAATGTTCTGTAATGTAATTAATGAATGAATGTTTTATAGATATAAATTAACACTTAGTTGTGGATATCGGTAAGCATTTTAGATTCGGCAAGTGACGAAATGAATGTTTTGTAATGTAATTGTAATTAATTAATGGTAAGATTTAGAAAGGTTAAAAAATATGGTTCTGTGTGATATTCCAAAGTATAAATTGAAAATTGTAATGTAAGTGTAATTCATTAATGGTAAGGTTTAGAAAATTTAGAAAACATGGTTGGGTATGATATTTCAAGTATAATTTGAAAATTGAGTTGTGGGTCAGTGTTCTATAATGTAATTGTAAGTGGTTGGGTGTGATATGCCAAGAATAAATTGAAATTTAAGTGGTGTGGTAATGTGATAAATTAAAAATTGAGTAGTATGGAAGATTTTTTGGTTACGCTTCTCTATTGCAAGCCTATGCAGATAGCCATGCGTTATTAGAGAGAAAACAAGTTCATGCCCATATCTTGATAAACAGATTTGAGGAAAATCTGTTTTTAAGATTCAAACGTGTATGTATGCACAATTTGAAAATATTTTGGATGCACGCCATGTGTTTGACGAAATATACAAACGAGGTGTGATTATATGGAGTGTCATCATCAGAGAATATGCCAGGAAAGGGCTATGTGAGGAGGTCATAAGGTTGTATTATCAAATGCAACAAAAAGGGATAAATCCAAACAACTTCACCCTTCCCATTATTCTCAAGGCATGCGATGGGTTATCAGCTCTGCAAGAGGGTAAAGAGATTCATCATCACATTATTAGAAATGGCTTTGAGTCTGATGTTTATGTGTGCACAACCCTCGTTGAAATGTACTCCAAGTGCGACTATGTAGAAGTAACATGCCAAGTCTTTGACAAAATGTCTAAAAGGGATGTAGTTGCATGGAGTGCAATGATTTATGGGTTAGCCCAAAATGGGTTTTCCAATGAAGCTTTAACCATTTTTTATCAAATGCAGTTGGCAGACATCAAACCCAACACAATTACCATGGTTAGTGTGTTATCAACTTGCTCCCATTTAGCAGATCTACAATAGAATAAATGAATCCATGATTATATTATTATGAGCATATTTGAATTAGAAATTTCCGTGTAGACTGTGCTTAAGGATATGTATGCTAAGTGTGGAAGAGTAAAGCTTGCCTCACAATTTCTTGGCAAAATGTTTAAGGGATGTGATTTCATGGAATTTAATGATTGCAGGTTATGTCTTTAATGGACAAGTTTTTGAAGCATTAAGACTCTTCCGTCAAATGGAAATGGCCAATTTGAAGCCCAATTCAACTACCATTATGATTGTACTCCTTGAATGTGGAATTTAACCTGTGTGCATGAAGGCAAGAAGATCCATGATTATATTATCAGAAATGGACTTGAATCAAATTTTTCTATGGGGAATTGCCTTGTAGATGTCTATGCCAAGTTTGGAAAAATTGACGCTGAGCACAATATTTTTCAAATAATGTTTGAAAGGTGTGGTCTCATGGAATGCCATGATTTTTAGGCACATGTAGAATGAACTTGCCAATGAAGATTTGGTACTCTTTCATGAAATGCAAATCATTGTAGTTAAACCCAATTCCGTTACTATGTTGAGCGTGGTTCCAACATGTGCTTATCTAGCAGCGACGAAACAAGGTATGTGGATCCATGTTTACATAGTTAAAAGTGGAATAGAGTTTGGTATTTTTGTGGGAAATGATCTTGTGGACATGTTTGCTAAGTGTAGAAATTTAGGAGTTGCACACCAAATGTTTTGGCAAGATGTCGAAAAAAGACAAGGTCTCATGGAGTACAATGATTGGAGTGTATGGAATGCACGGGCATGGTGAGGATGAAACTGAACTTTTCATCCAAGTGCAACAAGTAGGAAAAAATCCAGATCGCGTCACCTTCATTAGTATCTTATTTGCTTACAATCGTGCAGGTTTGGTGGATGAGGGCCTTCATTACTTCAAATTCATGAGTCTAGATTATTGCATTGCATAAACCTTGGAGCACTATGCTTCCTATGCTTTGGATTTTTCTTGTACTATTTGCAATATTGATTTAGAGAAAATTTGCATAGACTTGTATAACTAACTATTATATCATGGCAATTTTTTTTAATTAAGTCATTAGCTACATTACCCTAAAAAAAGAAAACAACTCAAGAATTTAGTCAATTTTTCAACATCCTTGAGTTCAAAAGATTCATATTTTGGCTTCAAATTGATCTTCTTATAATCTATCCAAAAACATTCCATGCAGGTCACTATGATCCGGTTCACATATTGATAAAAAACATAATTATACAAATGTTTGCTAGAGTTTGAATTGGTGGAACAATGTAAATAGATCTGAATGAAACCTACAAAAGTTATATCATTTGCAAGAAATCTTGAATCCAAATAAACTTGGGATATACAAATAGGGTGTGGTAAATTTCAACCATTCAAGTAGGAAAATACTTCAAACACAAGTGTTTCAAGTGAAAATACATAATGGATGTTTAACCAAATGACCAAATCAGGGTCTTTTGGTTAATAATTGCTACAGGTAGAGATATTTTCAATATTTACAATGCACTCTTTGGAAACTACAATAAATAACCAAAAAGAGAGAACCTTATATTTTGGATACTCTTGTCATGTCAACAATGCAATTCCTAAGACCCCCCTCTTTAAATAAGATCCAAAATTCCACTTACACCCTTTAGAAACATTTGGTGGCACTTTCACTATTATCATGGAAGAGTAACAATTTAATGCTACGAGAAACAATTTAATGCTACTCTTTCCTATGCTATGAGTAACAATTTAATGCTACTCTTTCATATGATACTGCCTTACAGTGTTTCCTTTGCAACATCTTGGTGCAATTGCTAGTTTATGTGTTGTGGTCAACACGAGTAGAACATTAGCAAGGTGGTGAACTCAAATGTATTAATGAAATTATACAACGCTCATGAAAGCAAATGGTGATACAGTAGTGGAGAAGAGATTGAAGATTGGATTTTGGATGATGTAATTTGTCTATGAGCTTCACATTAAGTGGCGTGTATCACAATTTTTTTATAAAGTGGTGACCATAAATATGAGGGGAGTGCATTCAATAATAATGGTGAAGGAAATAAGGCATAAAGAATCGTAGTTCTTTTATTCCTATCTTCTTCAACTTTTCATAGTAAACCATAGATCATTTTTCTTAAAATGATAATGCAAAATAAAACATAAAAAAATCCATCCGTGAGTGAGCCGCATATGGAAGATGTAAATGTAGCCTAGTTTGAATGAAGGAAAAATATTCTTATATTTTTTTCTTATATGTTTAATACTCTTTATTGAAACATAATTATAATAATAATTTATTTGCAATTTGAATGTTATAAATTGTTTAATTTTGAAAATAGAGGTATATATTTGTTGACTCTAGCTATGAGAATTTCTTAGATTTGTGTAAGATAACCAAGGACAGGTGGTTGAAAACCAAGGTCCATGTTGTTCTAGAATGAGAAGTGGTTTCAGATATCTAGAGCAACAATTCATGTTGAAAATGGGGAGATGGATTCCAAGGTACTATTCAAAACAAATGGACCATTGCCATGAACAACTCATGAATATCTTGTGTGATATTGCAACTAATGCTAATTTACCATGGACCACCTGCCTCCATTCATCACCAAACTCTCATATTACTTTCCCTTTTTTTAGTGCTAAGTTATCTCCCTTAAGTTCTTCTACACATTTTTCATTAGACCCCATTATATTTAAATCTTAAATAAAAATAAAAATATTGCTCCTTTTATTTAGTAATTAAACTTGTGAGATCGTAAACTATTTAATGATATTTTTAATATAATATTTTTTTCCTTTGATATATTTTTTAATGTAATATTTATAAATAAAAAAGTTAAAAATAATTAGAAATTGAAGTTTTTTTTGTTGGACACCTAATCCTAAAGGGTTAGCGTGGAAGCCGAATGGACAAAGCAGTCCAAGAGACCTTGGGATGTGAATCCCAACGGTCACATAAATGTAGTACCATAAATATACATCATTTGTGAATAAAAAATGCACTGCATGATTTATCTTTCCTATTTGTTCTAGCTGTCCATGTCTGTTTAACATGGTATCAGAGCCATGATGTGTGGCCTGTGTAATTGCCTTGAATAGTGCTGGCCTGTTTAATTCTGCCTGCCTGTTCTTCTGAATACCTCTGACTGTCATAAACATTTAAAAGGAAAAGAGCATCATTACACCTGCTCCTCTATCCCACACCTGAAGCTGCATACATGAATATAACGTTTGCCTGCCTGAAGACTGCGTACCTGACTCCTCTGCTGGCGTTGTCTGCTGTGGTACTTGCCTGAAGACTGCGTACCTGAGCGTTTTCATTCAAGGCGCTGAGTGTTGAATAATCTGCCCTCTGCGTTATAATCTGGCACGTTGCTCTTAGAAACATTCAGCGTCGCTCCTCTGCCTCCTTTGCTCATTCCTGTCCGATATTCTTTAAAATGTCTGTTTAACAGATACCTTGAAATCTCTTAGTCGGAGAAACTTCAATAGAAGCACATCGGTTCTCTCGTCTCTCATGGTGTGAAGGAGAGGGATTCCCCATAGGCAAACCTTGTCATTCAATTCATGATTGTCGATGGCTTCTTTGAGTCGGAGCTTAAGCTCTTGTAGGGCATTCTTCTGAGAATCTTCGAGTTCAGCAGCACCATGGCTTTCTTCCATGGATGAAGGCTGAAGGAGGTGGGCACCCACGCTGATCGGACTTCTTGGACGACCATGATCATGATTATACTTCACAGATTTTTCTTGGCTTTGCAGATCCTCTTTCACGGTTTCGGAGTCTTCTATCGTCTTGGATGGAGTACAGTGGCAGATGCAGGTGCAGGTGCACGTACAAGTGCCTCTTCTATTGTGGCAGCCATCGATTACGATCTGTAATTTCCTATGTTTCATTGGCAAAGTAGTATTGTAATACAGAACAGAGAAAATGAGATGAGAAAATTATGAAAATCGTTTTGGCAGGTAAACTTCGTCGCGGAAATCGTTTGGAGGCATCTCAAGCATTGTGAAGACCCAAAACTCTTTATTCTATGTTTCTCGTTTGAGGTGACAGTCAGTCGTGTATACTCTCTCCAGGTTTATTTCTAGTGCATTGTTAAATACATACAATTCTTTGTCCAGAGAGTTAAAACACTTGTGCATTGAATCTTTGGTATATATGGAGCGTGAGTTATATGGTTCATGTGATGGAAGATAGTTGGTTTATATGCACGCATTTCCTCCATACCAAGCTCAGCATTGAACAATCTCCAACATTCTTGTGCGTTGAAGTTATATATGTGCCTTGGTTTAAAACCCCTGTAAAGTGCAGTGTTGAATGTACTACTCTCTGCATACATTAGTTGCGAAGGTCTTTGAATAATGTGGCAATATTTGCAATGTGTTATGTTGTGAATGCGTTGGTTAATTCCTGAACATTGGTTGGTTGATGTGCACACTGATGCGTTGACATTTTTCGTGCATCCTTGTACATTGAAATCTGAGTGGAGGTGTATTGGAGCAGCGTTGTACCTGACGGCTTTTTGAGTGACCTGTAGACAGAGACTGCCTCTCGTAGGTTTGTCCGATGCTTTGAGTACTTCTTCGGCAAGCTACACCTATGCTATGACTTCGGTGTGGATTTATTGCTGGTGCGCAGTCGAAACGGTGACCAAGTTTAACGTATATTGTTGGTGCCCATAGATCTGTTGGTGAGCTATCGTAAAGGAACCATTCCTGTGTGTTTGGATGACCACTTGGAGAACTGCTCATAGAAGCGTGGAGGCGTCGATTGAAGAGTCGGGTCCTTGTTGAGGCTTTGTGTCAACCTTTGTTTTTTCTCTCAGTATCTCCGAAACGTGTATTTTAAGCTGGCCACAGTGGAACCCCATGCTAATTCGGCCTTATCCATCAGATCTCCAATTGTGTAGCTGTCATATGGTATTATCTGGTTTGGCCAGATTGTGATGTTTCAAAATTGAACCAGAATTAATAGTATTCCCCTGTGACATCAACGGCGAAGGCGAAAGCAAATTAATTTGATTGAAAGGCTGACTAATTGGACCTTAGGTGAAATCGACCTGCGCAGCATGAGTTTGTTGATGTAGATCGGAAGGCTGAGAGCTGAAAAGTGAGAGGACTGTTTCTCTGCCATTGTAATTTTTTGCCAACATTTGTGGGAAGCCCATTACTCTTAAATTTATTCGAAAAGATAAATTTATTCCAAAAGAGTTACATGTAGCAGAAAAAATATTGCCCATGAACGAGGATGAAAGTTATTAATATTGGAAGGCTTGAAGTCCGAGGACCTTTCTTACACCATCATAGCAATTGGCTGGAATAGCACCACCGTGGAGCAGCTGCATAGTCGTATGACGAGCTTTTCAATTTCATAGGCTGTTGGAATTCAGGATCCGAGCTGCTAGTGGGCATTATTGGCTTATCAATGTTTTATCTGCATTAATCACAATTTCTCCATCTGGTAGATTCATCTGGTTTTTTATCACAATCCAAATTCACAGTTATTATTGGAGTTTATGGAGACTTGTACGAGTGCTTCTTTTAGTGTGCGTTGGAACTTGGTGCATCCGGTAGTTAATTGTCTTACAAACCATATGACTGAAAGAAGCAAATAAGATTTTTGCAATAGCAATCATTATCAATTTTCATTCCTTTTTCTTTAAGGAGGCTGTGGACAGAGTAGTTGCTGCTGCCTTAGTTGTGTTTTTTAAGTGACATTGAAGAAAAATGGCCAGACTTGAAGATGCATTAAAGTTATTGAATATCCTAATTCATTCCACTGTTGATGAGATGGTCAAAGTTAACAAAGAAGCTCTCTTTGACATCCAAACCTCTCTGCAAACTGCACATGAGAATATTGAGTTTTTGCAGCTTGAGACAAAGCTACAGCAAGAAGAACTACAGCAATGGAGTCATCTTTCTGAACTTGTTTCTATTCAGAAGATTGAAACAGACTCCCATAAACAGCAAGTCAATAATGTTCCTGTTCATTTAAATAAAGCATCTGTTTTACATGCAGATGCAGAAGTTCAGTCTGCACTTCCCAAGCCCATCATGAGACCTTGGGAACAGCTTGTCCACAACAAGCATAGAACTGGTCTTGGATATGACAAGGACTTGTCCTTTCATATTCCAGACTACTCAAAACCCATTCAGTTTCAAAGTGCTGGTTTCATTAATGACAGTTCACCTGCTCCTCATGACAGTACAGCTACAGCTGTTCCAGACTCTGTTCCTCTTCCACAACAGCAACAACAACAACAGATCGTGAAATGCCAACACTGTGATCGATTTGGCCATCTGAAAGATCACTGTTTTGATCTTCATCCATGTAAGCACTGCCATAAAACTAGCCATTCTTCACACAGATGCTTCAACAACAAACTTCCTGCAAGAACAAAGATTCATCTAGGATGGATCGCTTCTTGGCAATGGGCATCAACAGCCAAGAAGATATTCCAAACACATGTTAGAACTTGTTCCATAATATTGAACAGTCTTGCAGTTGAGTTTTCTCCGTCTTCTCACCTTGTATCTGATAGGGGGGGAAATGATGGTCATCTACAAGCTTCAAAGCCACATCAAGCGAGCCTGAGCCGCAACCTGCCACACCAGTTTCAGAGTTGTAGCCAGAGACAAAGATGCCTGAACATGCCTTCAGTTGGCGATGTGGGACACTTCCTCTAGCAGAATACGTACAGCTTCTTGCCAGTCTTGGAAGAGTTCCGGAGACAAAATTGAGAACGCTTCCTCTAGCAGAAGAATTACAGCTTCTTGCCAGTTTTGGAAGAGTTCCAGGAATTGCATAAGCATTCCAGAGTTGTTGGTCATCCTTAAACCATCACAGGTTGAGACTTCCCTTTTACAGGTTGAAGTTTTACCTTTATGTGGGGTGAGGCCTCCCTTTTATGGTTGAAGGTTTCCCTCTTTAAAACAATAGGATCACTTCCTCTAGAGAAGACTTACAGCTTCTTGCCAGTTTTGGAAGAGTTCCAGGAACTGCACTAAGCGTTCCAGTGTTGGTGGCTATCCTTAAACCACCGCCCTTTTTTTACCAACATTTCATAGAGCACATTCAGCCTAGCGCTGCCATGCATTATTGCACATTTTGTATTACAGCTCTTTTCTTGGACTCATACATAACCCTTCGGATTAAGGGGGGGAATGTTGGACACCTAATCCTAAACGGTCACCATATTGTACTATAAATGTACATCTTTTGTGAATAAAAATGGTATCGCATGCTTTATCTTTCCTAATTGTTCTCCCTCACCATGTGTGTTTAACATTTCCTTCTTTGAAATATGACTTTTCCCTCTAAACTTTTAAAATGGCCGTTTCCCTTCTCCTTGGTTATGACATCATGTAATTGTATAATCCGTATTTCATCTTCAGTGTCTTGCTTGTAATGTATAATCCGTATTTCATCTTCAGTGGCTTGCTTGTAATGTATAATCCATATTTCATCTTCAGTATCTTGGTTGTCTGCCTTCGTTCCGGGAGTTTCTTTCCATTTCAGTAATTTCTCAATAGAGAGACTGATTAGTTTTCTCGGAGTCGAACTACTGCCGAACATTTGTTACATTACCTCTAAAGTCTAAATCATTCGGTATTAACCTTTTGCAGTGTTTACGGTGGACATTACTAGAGTTTTGAGAGTTGTTTTATGTTACTGTCATAAGCTCTTTTAGGTTACTGTCATAGAAAGGCAAGATGAAAAGCCTTTCCAAAGCGAGATGAAAAGCCTTTGCAAAATGGCGGAGTGTGAATTATGTTACTGTCATAGAAAGGCGAGATGAAATCGTTATATGCAATACATACAGAAATTGCAAGTGTCATCATTCATAATCCCATTTTCTTCAACGTCAAAATACCATACAAAGTATAAATTAATAGCATAAAAAAATTAAATTATATAAAAGAACAAGGATATGTATAAATAAAAATAAAACTATTTATGACACAAGAATATTGAGGCTACCATGTACAAATTCAAAGCAGAATGATGGAAAAATAAAATAACATTTAACCGTATCTCCAATATTTCCAAGTAGCCCGCATAAATTGATCTCAAATATATACAACAATTTTAATTCAGACAAATAGAACAATGTGTCTTTTCTTACACTCCCATCACTTAAAACTGTACGCTAATAAATGTATGCTTCTCTGTGTAAAGCATTAAAATAAATAATCACTGTTCAGCATGTAAACTTTAAGGACAGACGACTATCTTGCGTGGGCTCGCTGCATTTCTTTTTAGATCTTCAAGGGTTCCTTGCAGTTCTTTTGTATGTCCTGGATCCCTATAACATTTGATTACTCACACAATGAGAGTAGTAAGTTAAAACATCTTTGAACCTCAAAACATTTGATGAACCAAAATATGTTGAAAATATAATTTCAACGCTGTCATACCATCCCCCGAAACCACAGTTGCAAAACCACAAACCGCCGGTAACTTTATCGGACCGCTTTTGGTTGAAGGCAGTTTCCGTACACAAGAGCTCTGATACAATTTGGAGTTGACGCGTGGATGAGGCGTGACATGACCCTCTGACACTTTATCGGGACGTAAAGTTCGGTTAAAAAGTGGCTTCCGATATTATCCTTCGCTGTCTGATGTGCTCCAGCATTATCCACCGTTGATTGTTCAAAGTTTCATACAAGGCTGCAATAAATGTTATGTGGAGTAAAGTTTGGTTAAAAAGGGCTTCCGATATTCTCCTCAGCCGTTTGATTCCAAGAGGGAAAATCTACGATTGACGGCCATCCCAACCTGCATACGGCCAACATTAAATATTGTTATTTTTGACCATACCTTCATTAAATATTTGCCATATGCATAGGTGTATTTTTAATTTTCTTTTACGGCATGTATGGGCATAAATTAAATAGAGGCATGGGCAATGTCATATAGTTTAATTTTATTGTTTTTTAATTATTCACGGGTGTGGCGTAAGTTTGGTTTTTTACAGAACATGTAAAACATTGTGGTTGGTCAATTTTGTATGTGTAAGAAATGAAGAACGCACAACAGTGCAGGAGCGAAGGCGAAGAAGTGAATGAAGAAAACCAGGGGGAAGCTTGTATCAAAAACAATGAATTGTTTCACACAGCAGTGAAAAGGGATCAATAAGTTTTGCTGTAAATCCTAGTAATCTTTGTTTTCACACAGCAATGAATGTAAATGAAATTTTTGCACACAATGGTGTAAAATTTCAAAGAAGACAGAGTAATTTTGTTGAAATGTTTTGGTGAATCCCTCTGAGTGAAAGAGGATGAATATGTATCAGTAATTTTATTTTAATGAATAGAAAATCTTTTATGGTGGTGCAATACTCTATTCTCAGTAATTTTTTTTAAGCTTCCCTGTTCACAAAAGATCCTGGAGTAAAGGAAACAGAGCATTGCCTCTCTGTGCTTTTTTTGGGATTTTCCCAGAAAAATCCCCAACAGTGGTATCAGAGCAGGCTTAGGCTCTTTGAAGGTAACAAAGAAGCTGAAGGGAGGAGTCTTTTGTTGCAGTAGTCAGTTGTTTTAAAAATACACAGTCAAGGATTTAGAAACATAGTTAAAGAGTGCTAGGATGGCCAGCACAAGCACTGGTATGGGTATGTTTAACACCCAGCTCCCACAGTGTAATGGGAAGAACTATGACTATTGGGCAATAACCATGAAAGCCCTATTCGCTTGTCAAGATTTATGGGAATTAGTTCAAGATGGTTATGAAGAACCAGTAGATGAAAATGAGTATAATAGATTAACTCCGGGAGAGAAGGATCTGCTGAAGAGCAATAGGAAGAAGGACTCAAAAGCCCTTGTATTTTTGTATCAAGCAGTGGACCAGAGTGTGTTTCCAAGGATAACAACAGCTAAGACATCCAAGGAAGCATGGAAAACCCTCAAGACAACCTATCAAGGCATGGAGAAAGTGAGGACAACAAAACTACAGTTGCTGAGGAGAGATTTTGAGAATCTGTGCATGAAGGAGTCAGACAACATTGACTCATTCTTCACACATGTAATTGGTTTGATTACACAGATGAGGACTCATGGAGAAACCATTGAAGAAAGGAGGATTGTGGAGAAAATATTGAGGGTCTTACCCTCAAAGTTTGATGCTATTGTCACCACCATTGAAGAGACAAAGGATCTCTCAAACGTTTCAGTTGATGAGCTACATGCATCACTGATAACACATGAGAAGAGATTGAGTAGGAGTGAAAACTCATCTCTAGAGAAAGCCTTTAAGACCCAGATGTCCTTTGGAAGAGGAAGAGGTCAAGGCAGAGGAAACAAGAGAGGAAGAGGGAGAAGCTAGAACAGAGGTGGAAGGAACAGTCTAGCAAATGCTCAAGGAAGAGGCATCAATCCAAATCAGAACCAAGGCCAAGGCAGCAACCAACAAAGTGGACAACATCATGCTCAAGGACAAAGGTATGAAAAATTGAATGTCCAATGCTATTATTGTAAAAAATATGGGAATTATGCCAGTGAATGTAGAAAGTAGCAGCATGATATGAGTAATAGACAAAATGCAAATGTTACTAGAGAGAACATCAGCCAAACTAATGTGTTGTTAGCTTGTAACATGGCTGAAACAAACAGTGAAGACATATGGTTTTTAGACTCAGGTTGCAGCAACCATATGACAGGTAATATAGCTCTCTTTTCTTCCCTAGATAAAAATATGAAATCAAAAGTCACACTAGGAACTGATAGCAAAGTTTCTGTTATGGGAAAACGGGAGGTAAAAATATTTACAAAGCAAGGAGAAAGGAAAACCATAGCAGATGTCTATTATGTCCCTGGAATGAGATGTAACCTCTTGAGTATTGGACAACTTGTTCAAAAGGGTTACAATATTTACTTTGTGAATGATGTGTGTACCATCATGGATATAGCACCCAGCAAACGATGCATTGCTGAAGTGAAGATGACAAGGAACAGGATGTTCCCTCTTAGGATCAGGGAAGATTTGAAAAACAAAAATGAAATTGCGACAGCGACCCAAGAGGCCTTCCAAAGCATGCCAAAGGATGAAAATTGGTTGTGGCACTTGAGATTTGGACATCTCAATTTTGGAGGTCTAAACTTGTTAAGCCGAAAACGAATGGTGAAAGGATTACCATTGATAGAGAAACCAGACAGCCTATGTGAAGGTTGCATTTTGGGAAAGCAACATAGAGAAAGTTTTCCATCAGGTAAAAGCATAAGGGAAAAGGCACCCTTAGAGATCATCCACTCAGATTTATGTTGACCAATGCAAGCTGCATCATTAGCAGGCAGCCAATATTTCCTAACATTCATTGATTATTTTACAAGAAAGACTTGGGTCTATTTTCTTAAAAACAAAAGTGAAGTGTTTGAAAAATTCTGAAATTTCAAAGCACTTGTGGAGAACCAAAGTGGGCTGCATATTAAATCTTTGAGAACTGATAGAGGAGGTGAGTATATCTCCAAGGAATTCCTAAGATTTTGCAGAGAAAATGGAATTCATAAACAATTTACAGCAAGGTACACCCCACAGCAAAATGGAGTTGCTGAAAGGAAGAACAGGACCATCATGTATATGGCGAGAAGCATGTTGAAGGCAAAGCATTTGCCAAATGGCTATTGGGCTGAAGCTGTAAATTGTGCAGCATATATTCTGAACATGTGTCCTACAAAAGTAGTGATGAATAGAGTGTCAGAAGAAGCATGGAGCGGGAGAAAGCAAGGAGTCACCCACATGAGAGTTTTTGGATGTGTGGCCTATGCACACATTCCAGATCAGCTAAGGAGGAAGTTGGACAGCAAATGGGAGAAATGTATCTTCATTGGATACAGTGAGGAATCCAAAGCCTACAGGTTGTATATCCCATCTACCAAGAAGGTTTTCATCAGCAGAGATGTTCAATTCATTGAAGAGGAAGCTTGGGATGGAATCATAGAGAAAACAGTGAATGTTAAAAATTGTTTGTCTCATGATGAAGATGATGAGGAGGTGGCTGAAATGCATCCCCAAATAGCAGTGCCAACACAAGGACAACAAGGGACACCATTGAGGCTAAATGAGAGTGCTTCTCTAAGCACACCACAAGGAGGAAATTCAAGTGCGTCTTCATGCACTTGCACACCAAATGAAAGAGGTAAGAAGTTTAGAAATCTAAGTGATATTTATGATGAAGGAATGAATTCCTTATTTGCCTTGTTTTGTCATGTTGATGATCCTATTCATTTCGAAGATGCAATTAAAGATAAGAATGGATAGAAGCTATGGATGAAGAGATGAATGCCATAGAAAGAAACAAAACATGGGATTTGGTTGAGCTACCAAAAGGTAAAGAAGTCATTGGAGTGAAATGGGTTTACAAGAACAAGAGCAATGCTGAAGGCAAGATAGAAAGGCACAAGGCAAGGCTGGTTGTCAAAGGGTACAAGCAGTAGTATGGAGAGATTATGAGGAGACTTTTGCACCGGTTGCAAGAATGGAAACAGTGAGAGCAGTGTTGTCCATAGCAGCATAAAACAAATGGAAAGTCTACCAAATGGACGTGAAGTCAGCATTCCTAAATGGAGTGTTAAAGGAAGAGGTTTATGTTGAACAGCCTCTAGGCTATGAGAAGAAAGGTGAAGAGCACAAAGTGTACAAATTGAAGAAAGCTCTTTATGGGCTGAAGCAAGCGCCAAGAGCATGGTACAGCAGAATAGATTCATATCTATTGGATAATGAATTCGACAAGTGTGAAGGAGAACCCACCGTCTACATCAAAGAAAAAGATGGTAAAATTTAATTGTTGTCTTATATGTTGATGATGTTATTTTTACAAGTAATGATGATCAACTCATTAAGAATTTTAAATCAGTCATGAAAGAGGAATTTGAAATGACTGACATGGGTTTCTTGAGATACTTCTTAGGCATAGAAGTAGATCAAAATGAAAAAGAAATTTTTATCTCACAGGAAAGATATGTAAATCAAGTATTGAGCAGATTTAATATGCAAGACTGTAAGGCAGCGATCACTCCCACAGTAATGGGATTAAAACTCAGCAGAGAGGACAGCAACAAGGATTTTGATCCTAGTTTGTACAAGAGTATTGTAGGCAGCCTTATGTATTTAACAACAACTAGGCCTAACATTATGTATGCTGTTAGTTTAATTTTCAGATTCATGGAGAGGCCAAAGGAGGCACATTGGAAGGCAGCAAAAAGAATTTTGAGGTATGTCAAAGGTACCAAAATGTTTGGAATTTTATATAATGTCTCAGAACATTCAGATTTGGTTGGATACACTGATAGTGATTGGGCGAGAAGTGTTGATGATCGGAAAAGCACTTCTGGTTATGTTTTTCATATGGGTTCAGGAGCCATTTCATGGGCTTCTAAGAAGCTGTCCATTGTAGCATTGTCTATAGCAGAAGCGGAATATGTGGCAGCTACAGCAGTAGCATGTCAAGTAGTTTGGATGAGAAGGATGTTGAGGAGCTTAGGCCAAGAGAAGGCAAAAGCGACAGTGATTTTTTGTGACAATAGCTCAGCTATTACATTGTCAAAGAATTCAATGTTTCATAAGAGAACGAAACACATTGATACAAGATTTCACTACATCAGAGAATTGGTGAACAACGGAGAAATCATCCTAGAACATTGCAGGACTCAAGAACAGGTTGCAGACATCTTGACAAAGCCACTGGATCAGAAAAGCTTTGAATTTTTGAGGAAGTGCCTGGGTATGACCGAATGCCCAGCAATTGAAATTAAAGGGGAGTGTTGAAAATGTAATTTCAACGCTGTCGTACCATCCCCCGAAACCACAGTTGCAAAACCACAAACCGTCGGTAACTTTATCGGACTGCTTTTGGTTGAAGGCAATTTTTGTACACAAGAGCTTCGATACAATTTGGAGTTGACGCGTGGATGAGGCGTGACATCACCCTCTGACACTTTATCGGGACGTAATGTTTGGTTAAAAAGTGGCTTCCGATATTCTCCTCCGCCGTCTGATGTGCTCCAGCATTATCCACCGTTGATTGTTCAAAGTTGCATACAAGGCTGCAATAAATGTTACGTGGAGTAAAGTTCGGTTAAAAAGGGCTTCCGATATTCTCCTCAGCCGTTTGATTCCAGGAGGGCAAATCTACGGTTGACGGGCATCTCAACCTGCATACGGCCAACATTAAATATTGCGTGGAGTAAAGTCAAATTTTATTTTTGACCATACCTTCATTAAATATTTGTCATATGCGTAGGTGTATTTTTAATTTTCTTTTACGGAATGTATGGGCGTAAATTAAATAGAGGCATGGGAAATGTCATATAGTTTAATTTTATTGTTTTTTAATTATTCACGGGTGTGCCGTAAGTTTGGTTTTTTACACAACATGTAAAACATTGTGGTTGGTCAATTTTGTATGTGTAAGAAATGAAGAACGCACAGCAGTGCAGGAGCGAAGGTGAAGAAATGAATGAAGAAAACTAAGGGGAAGCTTGTATAAAAAACAATGAATTGTTTCACACAGCAGTGAAAAGGGAACAGTAAGTTTTGCTGTAAATCCTAGAAATCTTTGTTTTGACACAACAGTGAATGTAAATTAAATTTTTACATACAGTGGTGTAAAATTTCAAAGAAGACAGAGTAATTTTTTGAAATGTTTTGGTGAATCCCTCTGAGTGAAAGAGGATGAATATGTATCAGTAATTTTATTTTAATGAATAGAAAATCTTTTATGGTGGTGCAATACTCTGTTCTCAGTAATTGTTTTTAAGCTTCCCTGTGCACAAAAGATCCTGGAGTAAAGTTAACAGAGCATTGCCTCTGTGTGCTTGAATTTTTTGTGTTTTTGGGATTTTCCCAGAAAAATCCCCAACAAAATATGAGAATAATGGAAGATATCACTAAACTAAAATACAACATGGAACTAGATTCATCATAATCAGGATCATAATCAGCATCATTTTTATGGCAAAGGTCGAGGCATCCTGCATGCGTATTGAATTTTCCATCAGGCCCAACGTATGGATTTGATGCTGTTCGGAAATGCGAGGGCCATAAAGAACCATGGCTCCTTCGATATCATCGCAAGTCAGGTGATGCTTTATTTGTCTGGAGCTGATATGGCTATACATGACGGAGCAACGGAGTTTGGAATGGTGCAACCCAATCAAATGCCCAATCTCATGAAGCGCCACGCTCTCAAGATCCACAGCGTACTCATCATCTGTCGCAGCCATGTCAACGGTCCAATGTTCTTGGATGTCCAGGTAAAATCGTCCATCCTCCGGTGGAAACGCCAAAGCTAGTTTGCCCATACGGCCGTCGAAGGACCATGGTTTTGTGTGGTCTGGCCCCATGAATTTAATATTTATATTTGCTTCGTTATTATGGTCATGGGTCTCTCTGAAATCCAATTGAACAACATCAGCCCACTTCCTGAAGGCCGAAGCCACTACAGAACTAATGTCATCTCTGCCGAGAGTAGGAGATTCTGGAAAATTGCAAAAAGAGTACGTTAAATTTCTCGTAGTCAACCATTTTCCACGCCACAATTTGTATTCCAGAGGCTTTTCCTGTGAAGGCATATGATTTCCATTGGAATAATAAGATAAGTTTGTATTATCTTTAACGTCTTCCCTCAGTACATCCAGTTTAGAGGTCGAATGATTAACAACTGACCGGGTTTCCACTGGTTCAAATTTATGCTTTCTACTTTTCTCACTAATTTTGGAATTGCCGTAGTTATTAGCACATAGCAATTCGTGTGTTTTGTGGAATTTTCCACAGTATAGTGTGCCGCTCACCTGACCCACCAATAGAACTATTCTAAAAAGGCAGGCTACTAGCCTGCAAACGTACATTTCGCCGCCCATTTCAGTTTACGGATTTCCTGAATTTAAAGTTGTAAGAAATCCTGACAACAAACACACGGAATAACACCTTCGTTCAATACAAGGTTTCAGAATGATCGCAAGAAACTATTGGTGACAAACTGAAACAAGATCGCACAGAAACTATTGGCAACAAACATAAACAAGATCGCACAGAAATACGCAGATGCAATAACAAGATCGCTTAAAAGAATATTTCGAAATGACCAAGATAATGTGTTCAGGCCATTTATAACTATTGATTTTTAAAATTACATTTCATCAAAATTTGAATAATAATACAAAAATAACGTTGACCGTTGAACAATATCTTGGACGGAAACCCATGACATATCTTTTGAATAGAGCACAATTAGGAGGATTACAAAGCAAATCTTAAGGGTGCATGCATGCTAAGGGCACATATGTCACACTTTCAGTTAATTTCAGTTTAGATGTTGTTTCAAATTTAGCAATTTCAATTTTGAATATAATTTATATTTTATTAAATATTTTCTTTGGTTATTTTTAGCATGCATGATCTATTTTTACTAAGAAGGTGTAGATCTCGAGTCAATTAGAATACTTGTGCATGAGAAGTTTCCATCTTAGGTAGAAGACACATGCCTTAAGGAAGGGATCCATGCTTGCATGCTCCAGTTCATCTTTTGATGGAGACACACTTACTTGGCACTCTTACCATGCAACAATGGTGCACTAGGTGATCACACTAGGGTTTTGATTTGACAAAGTCCAACCATATAGGATTTTGCATGTGTCCATTTTCATTGTACTTTCTCTCCTCTTCCTATTCTATAAGCAAGATGAAAGGTGAGACATTCCCTTGGTCATAGAGGTTTTGTTTTGAATATTTTTCTTGGGAAAATTGTAGTATATTTAAACAAGTTTTAATAGTAATTAAATAAATTTGTTTTAAGGGGTAGTATATTTAATTGATATTTAGAGCAATATGATGATGACAATACGTGAAGATGAGAAATTTGAGTTAATAATAAAAAATTGAGCAATTTCGTTGTCATGTTAAATTAACCAAATATACATACCATTTTAAAATCAATAAAATTCCACAATGAAATGGCTAAGATGATACATTTACAAAAGGTATAATTTTAGGGAGGATCATATTATTAGCAATACTAATTATCATAAAATATCTAATAAAATTTTGTACCATACTACTTACAATATATATCCTATGAGATCCATGAATCATAAATATATTTACCCATCATTAGATTACAATCTGAACCATGGCAAAAACAATATGAACACAAAACCCGTTTTGGAAAAGATCGTCTACTGTAATCTAGGAAAAACATATGCAAAATATTTCAAAAAATATATTTTCTGGGGGTGTTTCCCTCGAAATTGCAAATAGTGGAAGCTACCACGCCACTTACTATGCATTATATTATTTACGATGTGAGAGTATAGCCTTGCAAAGAATATACCACATATCCAACATCTGAATTGAAAAAGAAAGAGAATCATGAATTTGATCAAAATATTAGGATCCAAACTATTATAAATAACACATGGCTTTCAAAGACTAATAGAAAGACAATGAGGATCTTGAGAGGAACTAGAGCCAAAGAAAAGGATATCATCAACAAAAATATGATGCAATAAAGTCTTTGATAGAGAGATTTTGATATTTTTTAAAGAGGCAATCGGCCTCTCCTAAAAAATAAGGTTGCTGAGATAGTCCACCACCAACAGAAAAAGAAAAGGTGATAGAGGACATCCCTTCCTTAGATCACAAGATGCATGAAAAAATCTTGATAAAACCCCATAAATTAAAATAATGAAATATATGGAGCTACTACATCCCAATATCCAATTTACCATACTTAAATCTAATTTTATCTAAACAAAGAGAACGCATAGAAAAGTTCAACTTACATGATCATAGGTCATCGACAAATAACCCTTTAGGATTGTCTCCTATTGCTTAACTATTTTAATATAATGAGTTATTTCCTACACCAAAGTCACTACATCATGAATATGTCTATGTTGGAGAAATCTAAATTGTTCCTTCAAAAATGGTTATCAACAACAGTTTTTGTTATTATTTTGCAGATAACATTACAATATGAAACGGGGAGAAAATCCTCAAAGGTCCACATGATTTTCTTCTTTTGAATAAGAGTAATAATGGTGGAAATAAAATCCCCTATAAATATCCATAATTGTTTGGATTCATTGACCATCTTTAAGAGGTTGCCTCTGAAGAATTCATAGAATCCCAAATAGAACTCTATTATCAAACAGTCTAGCCTTGTGCTTTAACAAGTTTTCATAAATCAGAGAATGTAGAGAATCTCATCTTTAGAAGTATTCTCTGTTCTGGCATCATTCATTCTATCTATTACCGAACCTATTTATAATTTGAAGTATCTCCTGGGTAGGGCATCCAAGCATCCCCCTTAAGGACACCAAAGCACCCCACTTTTAGGGAAATGTGTCACCCACATTTGGGAAACGTCTCCAATGCATGTCCCTAAGTTTTTCCAAAGGGGGGACATGGGGAAAATATTTATAGAAATTCCGCTTGCCCTCAAATCATGAGAACCATGTGGTGAAAGGACCCCACTATTGGGGACGCGTGCCTCATGGAAAATTAGTTCTAATAATCCCATAAATTGCATACTAGATGCATATTTTGATAATACGATATTCAAAAGAAGTAAAAATGGTAAGGGTTTTGTCCGATGATCTCTTTAAAGAAGGTTTTTTCCTTTATTGGATGCCAACAATTAGATAGATAGTAAATCTAATAAAAGTTGTTTTTTCTTGGATTAACAAGAGGAAAGAATTGATATATGTTGTTGAAAGATTGTATAGGATTTTCATACAAGTGATCCTTGTTATGCAATGTGGTCCTTACATAATATTGATGGTAATAATCCATGTGATTTATCTTGGTTTCTTTAGGCTAGAGTATAAATTTTCAAACCAATGTGAAAATAGCTTTTCCACTTATTCTAGTTGTTAAGCCGCTTCCTAAGAAAACATCGCCATCATGAAATCTTTCACATTTTCAAATCCACTGCATGTGAGGATTCATATGAAAGGATGTGCCTAAGTTGACGAAGGATGCCTCATGATCTACATGTGTACTTGAAGAAGACAAGTATTCATCCCCTTCTTTATCTGGGGATTCTTTTGCTTCTACAAGGGAGCATATTCAAATACATTCCATTTGTCA
>APFE031583159.1:134816-157638 GCA_000404065.3 Pinus taeda | reverse complement strand
AGTTGGTTCGAAACGCGTCGACAAAAGTCTATTTCATGTGATCTACGCCGAAGCCTCTCTTATAACTATGATGGATCTCAGAAGCCTCAATTCTACAAATCAAGAAAGCACGACCCCGAGGAGGGGGCAGAAAAAACCAACTAAGAAGAGAGCACTGGAATCCAACACCTACTAATTTTCCAACCATCATCCCTATTGAGATTGTTCGGCCTCTTTTCAATCTCGATAGCTTCCCTAAATTTCCTATGATGGAACTGAGCAACTTTGGCCACAACCTTGGTCTCCTCAATACACACTTGATGCTTGGTATTTTTTACATGCTCAGCTAAAGCTCACGACTTGGATCTCCTATGTCTTAGGTCAGCAGCATGTTCGCAGATCCTTTGATGGATGGAGCGCCCAGTTTCCCCAACATAGGGGGTCCCACATGAACAAGGGATTAAGTAGACACCCTTCATGTCCTTAGGGTTAACGGGATCTTTCACCGATCTGAGGGAATTGCGAATGGTGTTGAGGGGCCTAAAGGTTGAGGGAATGTCATATCGTTTAAGGATCCGAGCGATCTTGTCCGTGGTTCCTTGGATATAGGGAAGATGGACACCTAGACGCCGCTCTCTAGATTATTTCTTAATTAACGCCCTTTTTTAGGCTTTATGGAATGCCATCTAACCTAGGCGCCTACTATATCCATTCTCCATAAAGACATTGAGGAGATGGGATTTCTCCTTTTTAAAGCTCTCACAATCAGAGATCCTGAGGGCACGAGTAGCGAGGGTGTTAAGAACCCCCAACTTTTGAGCAGGGAAATGATGGGAATCAGCATGAAGATACTGCTCAGTATGAGTCTTTTTTTGGAACATTGAGTGGGAGAGAAAGCCATCCTTATTCCGAGATATAAGAATATCTAGGAACGGGAGGCAACCATCGACCTCTTTTTCCATGGTGAACTTAATGGCCGAGGACTGGCTGTTGAGGTGATTAAAGAAGTGATCCAGCTCCTCAGGGCCATGGGGCCAGATGACAATAGTGTCATCCACATACCTTTTCCAAAGCCTAGGAAGAAGACGAGCTGAGGATAAAGCTCTAGCTTCGAAATCTTCCATAAACAGATTCGCCACAATAGGGGAAAGAGGGGAACCCATCGCCACACCACAAGTCTGTTCGAAGAATTCACCCTCGAAGCATAAGAACGTGGAAGTGAGACAAATCTCCACGAGTTGCGCGGTATCGGGATCCATTAGGCGATAGATCACTTCCAAGGCCTCCTTTATAGGGATGCAAGTATAAAGGGAGACCACATCAAAGCTGACGAGAATATCTTCGGTGCTAAGCTTAATATCCTTAAGCTCCTTAATGAAGGATGCAGAGTCTTTCACGAAGGACTCAGTGCGGTCAACTAGGGGCTTAAGTTTAAGGGCAAGGAACTTAGCCAGAAGATAGGTCGGACCACAAATGGTGTTGACGATAGGCCTCAGAGGGGCCCCTTCCTTGTGAATCTTAGGTAACCCATAGATCCTAGGAGTAATGGCACTCCTTTCAATGAGCTTGGGGTACAAGGAACTCACTGAATTATTAGACTTGATGGCGAGAGCCACAGCCCTAGAAATCTTCTTCACGGGATTCTTGGGCAGTTTCTTTGCTTGTTTCAGGTATTCAAAGGATGGAAATGGAAGATAGTTGGAGTGGGGAAGCACAATCACCACCAAGAGAAATAGTTTTCTAAGAGGTAGGCCCCCTTAATTGATTCTAACTTAAAGAAATTTTCCATAAATTGTTTGTTTATGGCTAGACCCACTCTCTCAGGCTAGAGGAATTGTTTGTGTCTGCACTTAGAATTTGCGTGCACCACACCCTAGCATTAGGGTTGATTGTCGAGCATTTTGTGGAGCCTTTCGCCATCAAAGGTATAGACTCAATAGAGGGCCTCTCAATATGGAGTGGATTTGAAGCATTAGAAGCAGACTTAGCCTTAGATGATCTGATTCACCATAATCATGTGATCGTGTAGCAATGTTGATATTTGAAGTCATCATGTATACATTTGATGTATTATCCCCTTCCTTGTTGCTCCCTGTAGCGGTACCAGTACTAGAGTTCATGTCAACCAATAATTGTTGCCCTTGGGGAAAGGGTTAGTGAGGAAAACATGGGAGCTAGAATACCCCTGTTAAACTAATAAGTGTTGAGCATCTTGGAACTTAAGGAAAAGATGAGTCAAATGATCTCCATTGCACAACTTGCATGGAAATTTTACTTTTTTCTTAGACTCTTTCCTACCCCCTCCAACATCATTGTTGGGTTTGTTTGCATTGCACTTCCCATCCTGGTTCTTTTTCTTAACTCATCCCTTCTTCTTCCCATCAGATTGTTGGTTTCCTTTGGGGTTAGAAGTTTGGACAACATTTATAGATGTATGTTGAGAAGGCATAGGCGTGGATGGTGATGCGTGCATAGAAGAAGCAGTGTGTAAAGACAACTATTGTAATTGATTTAGCAGGTTAGCCATGTTAGCATCGATCGATCCAACTAGCCAGTTGGCATGGGGACCTCACGTCGGATTGGCTATATCAACCTTGGACCTAGGAGCATCTAGAATAATTTTTTGAAGAACCCTAGATTGAGAATATATAAGTTCTAACTACTAGGCCGTAAAAATAGCATGTTCTTCAGTGAACACACTGGAGAGTGACACATCCTTAGAGATCTCGGGTTGTAAATATTTAAGAAACCCTTCGAGAAGGAATTCTTGTGGAATATTTGGTTTAAGGATCCTCTTCCTTCTCCTCCATTCCTAGATGCGATTTGAAATGTGGGTTGCCTAATCCTGGTGAAAATTAGCCAAAAGCTCAATTTTGGCATCATAGCAGAGAGGCAAATGAAAATGGTTCAAAAAATATGGTATCCAAATCGCCAAAAGAAGCGAAGGTTCCCCGTGGAAGTTCAATGTACCACTTAGTCGCATTTCCAGTTAGGGTACATTTGAATAATTTCAACGTGATTGAATCATCTATCAGTGAGTTTGATGAACACCATAAGTGGAAAGCGGTGACATGGTCACCTAGATATTCACCCGTTTTCCCTTCAAATTTAGGTATATCTAAGGGAAGTTTGGTTGGGACTAAAGGCCAACCCGGGTTATATTTAATCGGATCGTTAGTCAATTTAGAAATATCTGGCAAGTTTAATGTTTCCAGGAAAGGTAGTCATGGAGGACCCTGAGGATTCCACCCGATGTGGGCAGAATTCCCAACGTTTTGAAAAGAATGCCCTAGATTTTTGAAGGCACCAAGTTGCCTAAAGTAACTTGTAGACCTAACTCAGCCATAAGGATTTTATTGTGGTCCACAAAAAACCGAGTTTGACCAACTCCCAACGAAAAATTTCCGTAGCCTGTAAATTTCCCCCCTAGAGAGGTGTTAAAAGGAGCAGAGAGCCCTTAGTAAGCATTCCATGAATTAGAATAGCAATAAAAGTTATGGAATGAATTGATAGAAGAATACGACATATTCCCCTATTGGGCGAAATAATATTGATTCCCAACTCTAATCCCACTAACCGCAGGGTTAGTCCAACCTTGAAAAGGATGATAACTTTGACCCGTAGAGGGAAAAGGTATTGATCCCAAAGATGGGTTGGAATGTCGTATATGACAGACACCCTGAAAATAAGGTGACCCACTTGCCATGGAAGTCATTGACGTGGATGTAGATGATGGAATACTTAGTGGAACCGACATTCCAAAAGGGAAAAAACTAATGCCAGAAGCACAAGATTGAGTACTCCCACTCAAAGATGAAATGTAAGTAGAGCCAAATTTAGCAGTGTTAGGAGTAACGGAAGTTATGGAAATTGTTTCTCCTCCTTGTACGCATATAGGAGTCTGCATACTAGTAGCGCTCATGGTGGATGCCATGTTTCCACTAGTGGTCATTGAAGGAAAATATCGATATAAACCTCAGCTCGAAGGCCTGTTGGTTGGAATCCCGACATACAATAAAATATCTGGGTGATCGGGAGGAATAGGAGAATTCAATAATATCTTTGGACTAGAAGAGGACTCTAGAAAGAACTAGATTGTTCCTCTCCAACTCTCTACTTATACCATGTCTATCTTGTGAATCAATAACTCCAACCGAATGATCAATCTCTGATGCATCTGTTGCCACTGATTGAAAATCACTAGCAGAATTGCTCCTACACCTTCGAGGAGAAGGATCAAGACTCGTAGGTGAAAGGCCACAAAGTCTCCTAGACCAATGAATGGTCGATCAACCACTTTGAATTATTTTTAAGAAATATAATTAAACACTCAAAAAAGTTGTAAAGCTAGGCCAACTAAGAGCAAAAAGCACTCTCTAAAATCCCTAAATATGTAATCAATCAAACTACTTCCTAGTATTTATACTATGGGTGATGAGGACCAAGCACAAAATATAAGAAAGCAAATAAACAAGGACTTTTTGGAAATAGTCTGGGGTAATCACAACTGAGGCCTACAAGCGAAGGTAACAGAAACAATTATGCTAACCGCGAGACAACAACCTTTGCCGGTGCAAGTGACCAAGCTTTGGAAGGGTACCCTCCAGAAGTACTGATCAATGTGATGTAATGTCTACCCTAGGTGCCATGAGATTCCCCTCCGCAGCCACCTATGTGATCGCTAGGAAAGGCAACTATGGGCACCAACTAGTATCAAAATTCGGGGGGAACATTCATGAGGCGGGATACAACAAGTAGGAGAGGGGGTATCTCTCTTCCTTATCTTCACGCTCCCTTGTGCTTAACTCCCAATCAGAGAGTTTTCCTGGTATTTCTGACAATATTGGCTTTCACCCATTATTAAACTTCTATGTTTGATCATTTGAGCAACCTTGGAGAGTTAACCCTCCACTCACCTATTCCAAGGTCCTAATGAACTTAAACTTGTTGGTGTTCGTTAATGACAAAATAGAAAAGTTCTAGTTCTTTTTATTAGATCGCTTGATTTTAGAGGGCAAAAGAAACCAATAGAAACTTAACTATATGCATGCAGTTATTTTCTTTCGATGAAGAGAGATTTCTACTTGGGTTCTACGAAAAACTTTTATAAGAAAAATATTTTTCTTTTCTTTTCTCAAACACTCCACACACACTCAAAATGTAAAAAGACTAAGAATTCTTATGATGAAAACTAACCTAATGCAAATCTAAATGACCATGCAAGATCCTAAAAATACTCATACTATAAGAAAATGTGCTTGTTTATAGAGTCAATAAGCCAACTTCATAATGAAGAGGGCACAAATTTTAAAAACAAGTTTCCCTCAAAAGCAAGCAAAACAAAATGAAAAAGATCACAATTTCTCAACAAATAAAACAAACTCAATTCCATGCACACATCTTACTCATGTGATAAAGGGTTCCCTATAGAAGTTTGATCTTGTGGAATAGGTCCAAGGGAAGTTATCCTATGTGGAAACATTGTTTAAGGTCAATGCATAAGGATAACAATTTTGTGGATATTGAGTTGTACACATAGACATAGCCATAGAAGTATCTTGTAGTTCATGAGTCTATTGTTGTCAACCCAAAACAATGTTATATAAATAGTGTAGTACTTAAGGCATGAAATTCTATCCCCATAATATTTATTGGGAAATGAGACTCTTTTTTTCTCTATATTAGACCTTAATTACATGCATGTATCCTACTCCCATGGTAGAGGTTTCATATAGATGCATTGTGTCATGGTATATGTCCCCATTCATGGATGAATCTTTCACAACAACTCCTTTCCAATCCAAAACACATTTTGGAAGAGGGGGTCTTGACATAGTTCCAATAGAGGTAGTTTATTAATGGAACTAACCAATATAGTTTGTCTATAAAACATGTTTTGGGAAATAATACCCTTTCCCTAAGGTGTCAAGCCTCATAATAAAGATTGTATTATACTAAATCCAAATAGAGAACCTATTTTTATGGTCTAGGGCCCCATGTACTACCTATGAACTGTTGGGGATTTTTCTGGCAAAATCCCAAAAACAAACAATTCAAGCACACAGAGGCAATGCTCTGTTTCCTTTACTCCAGGATCTTTTTGCACAGGGAAGTTTTAAAACGAAATTTACTGAGAACAGAGTATTGCACCACCATAAAAGATTTCTATTCATTAAAACAAATTCACTGATACATATTCATCCTCTATGCTGAGAGGGATTCACCAAAACATTTCTTTTAAAAACAAAATACTCTGCCTCCCTTTACAAAAGAAAATTACACAGCTGTGTGTAAATTTTTGTTTACATTCACTGCTGTAAAAAAAATTTCCTTACATTTACTGCTGCAAATGTAATTCCTTACATTTCATTACATAACAAAAGGAAATTTCCTTCACTGTCGCGCTGCTGCACCTATCTTGCTTTTCATGTTCAACAACAAAAACATTTACGGCACTACTGTGCGTAAATATATTTCATTTCACTGGATCAACCAGGAATTTTCACGCTGCCGCGTTCTGGTTTTTTTCACTTCCCTTTGCATTACAAAATGCATGTATATAAATGAACAAAAAAAAACTACATATATTGTTTGACTTTTTTTTACGGTGAAACATAAAACTTACTCCCGTTAATTTAAAAACATTAAATTTAAAAACTTATACCTAAAATCTACTACTAGCATTAAACTTCATTAAATGTTTTTCTAAAACTATGGTCAAAAAAAACTATTACTCCACGCAATATTTATTTGATGCAGGCCCGTATGCATCTTGGAGAAATCGACGGTGGAGATTGATGGAGCAAATCGGACGGCGAACAGAGATATCGGAAGAGCATTTTTAACCAACATTTACCTTCCGAGAAATTGTCAGAGGGTGATGTCACGCCTCAGCCACGCGTCCGCTCTATATCTTCTCGGAGCGCCTATGTACGAAAATTGCCTTCACGCAAAGGCGGTCCGAGAAACTCACCGGCGGTTTGTGGTTTTGCTTTGGTGATTTTGGGCGTATTAAATGCTGCGTTGAAATTACATATTCAACACTCCCCTTTAATTTTAACTGCTGGGCATTCGTTCATACCCAGACACTTCCTCAAAAATTCAAAGCTTTTCTGATCCAGTGGCTTTGTCAAGATGTCTGCAACCTGTTCTTGAGTCCTGCAATGTTCTAGGACAATTTCTCCATTGTTCATCAATTCTCTGATGTAGTGAAATCTTGTATCAATGTGTTTCGTTCTCTTATGAAACACTGAATTCTTTGACAATGCAATAGCTGAGCTATTGTCGCAAAAAATCACTGTCGCTTTTGCCTGCTCTTGGCCTAAGCTCCTCAACACCCTTCTCATCCAAACTGCTTGACATGCTGCTGCTGTAGCTGCCACATATTCAGCCTCTGCTGTAGACAATGCTACAATGGACTGCTTCTTAGAAGCCCATGAAATGGCTCCTGAACCCATATGAAAAACATAACCGGAAGTGCTTTTCCGATCATCAACACTTCCAGCCCAATCACTATAAGTGTATCCAACCAAATCTGAATGTTCTGAGACATTATATAAAATTCCAAACATTTTGGTACCTTTGACATACCTCAAAATTCTTTTTGCTGCCTGCCAATGTGCCTCCTTTGGCCTTTCCATGAATCTGGAAATTAAACTAACAGCATACATAATGTCAGGCCTAGTTGCTGTTAAATACATAAGGCTGCCTACAATACTCTTGTACAAACTAGGATCAAAATCCTTGCTGCTGTCCTCTCTGCTGAGTTTTAATCCCATTACTGTGGGAGTGATCGCTGCCTTACATTCTTGCATGTTAAATCTGCTCAATACTTGATTTACATATCTTGCCTGTGAGATAAAAATTCCTTTTTCATTTTGATCTACTTCTATGCCTAAGAAGTATCTCAAGAAACCCATGTCAGTCATTTCAAATTCCTCTTTCATGACTGATTTAAAATTCTTAATGAGTTGATCATCATTACCTGTGAAAATAACATCATCAACATATAAGACAACAATTAAAATTTTACCATCTTTTTCTTTGATGTAGACGGTGGGTTCTCCTTCACACTTGTCGAATTCATTATCCAATAGATATGAATCTATTTTGCTGTACCATGCTCTTGGCGCTTGCTTCAGCCCATAAAGAGCTTTCTTCAATTTGCACACTTTGTGCTCTTCACCTTTCTTCTCATAGCCTAGAGGCTGTTCAACATAAACCTCTTCCTTTAACACTCCATTTAGGAATGCTGACTTCACGTCCATTTGGTAGACTTTCCATTTGTTTTGTGCTGCTATGGACAACACTGCTCTCACGGTTTCCATCCTTGCAACCGGTGCGAAAGTCTCTTCATAATCTCTCCCATACTGCTGCTTGTACCCTTTGACAACCAGTCTTGCCTTGTGCCTTTCTATCTTGCCTTCAGCATTGCTCTTGGTCTTGTAAACCCATTTCACTCCAATGACTTCTTTACCTTTTGGTAGCTCAACCAAATCCCATGTTTTGTTTCTCTCTATGGCATTCATCTCCTCATCCATAGCTTCTATCCATTTCTTATCTTTAATTGCATCCTCGAAATAAATAGGATCATCAACATGACAATACAAGGCAAATAAGGAATTCATTCCTTCATTATAAATGTCACTTAAATTTCTGAACTTCTTACCTCTTTCATTTGGTGTGCAAGTGCTTGAAGATGCACTTGAATTTCCTCCTTGTGGTGTGCTTGGAGAAGCACTCTCATTTATCCTCAATGGTGTCCCTTGCTATCCTTGTGTTGGCGCTGCTATTTGGGGATGCATTTCAGCCACCTCCTCATCATCTTCATCATGAGACAAACAGTTTTTAACATTCACTGTTTTCTCTATGCTTCCATCCCAAGCTTCCTCTTCAATGAATTGAACATCTCTGCTGATGAAAAACTTCTTGGTAGATGGGATATACAACCTGTAGGCTTTGGATTCCTCACTGTATCCAATGAAGATACATTTCTCCCCTTTGCTGTCCAACTTCCTCCTTAGCTGATCTGGAATGTGTGCATAGGCCACACATCCAAAAACTCTCATGTGGGTGACTCCTTTCTTTCTTCCACTCCACGTTTCTTCTGGCACCTTGTTCATCATTGCTTTTGTAACACACCTATTTAAAATATATGTTGCACAATTTACAGCTTCAGCCCAATAATCATTTGGCAAATGCTTTGCCTTTGATGCAGGAGCATCTGATTCAAAGGAAAATCTTCTGATTTATTCCACAAAAAATAAAAAAAAAATCTACAGGCAAGGAGTGGGATCCTTAGCCTGCTGTTTCTATGTTTTTTCTAGCTAAATTTAGAAAATAGATAGGGAATAAAACATGCCATCTTTTTCTAGATAGGATTAGAATAAGGCATGCTAGATTAGTGTTGAGGAAAAAACAAAGAAAAGCTAAGATTACTATGTATTGCTACTTTCCATATGTAACTGCTTTCGTAATAAGGCAGCTAGGGATAGGAAGGAAAAGATGTAAAAAATCAGCTGCCAAGTAGGAAATGTTTCTTTTCTGGTAAGAGTCTAGAATTAGAATTTTTTTTTATGCATGAAACAATGAAAAAAATCAAATGTGTAGCAACTCTTAAAAGAAAAAAGAACAGAGTGTCTTGGCCAGGAATAAGAAAGGCTGTGAAGGGTCTATTGGTAGACTATGCTAAAACACGTATACCGTGGCAATTACTTCGGAAATGAACAAATTCTGTGGCTGTTAAACGAGGCACATGCAGTGCGCTGTCCCCTAAATTGGTAATACACTGCTGTCATTACAACTAAACATTGTATTGATTTGTTAAATTACATGGTTTGAATTGTGGTTTGTCAAACGTTGTGCGCTGCCCTCCATAAATCGATACACTGCACACCATAAATTTAATACAATGCGGGTTTGGTAATACTACATAGCTTGGTTGTGGAATTAAACTAATTTATGCGCGTTGTATGCTGTTGTAACTCATATATGGTGTATTGAAACAAGTCACACAAATCGTTGAAAGGTTGTGCGCCCACCGGTTGCATGATTGAGTAAATCAAGCAATTGCAAGAAGGCGGAACTATTATAAGCTTGTGACAGTGAATTAAAAGCATTCTATTATTGGATAAGGTGGAGAATTAATGACTGATGACTTCAGCGAATCAACAAGAGAACAAACCGGAGACATAGAAGATATTGCAATAAAATTAGGAAGATTGTCCTTAGAGCCAGCAAGCAGTCCATCATTTGTGGTATCAGAGCCAGCAATTGGCGGTGAAGTAAATCTCAGGAGCAGTAGAAGGATGGCTTTCAGGGTTGGAAGAGGACGAGGACGTGGACGTGGTGGAAGAGGACGGCATGCTGGGGATGTCGAATTGAGAGAAGATGTAGAGGAGCTGTGAGCTAGGTTGGATGCACTAACCTCCGGCAGGAATATAGATGATGGAGACGTGAGTGAACCCGAAGCTGAAGCTACTAAGGAGGAAGCGGTAGAGATTTCTCTTGAGATGAAGATCTTTCAGTCAGTGATGAAATCCATAGCCAGGCCATGGAACCAGTTAGTACCAGTATATCAAGGAGGACTAAATCCAGAAGAGCTGATTGACTGGATTAATAGCATGGAGAAATTCTTCGACTATGAAGAAATGGAAGATGAGAAGAAAGTCAAGTTTGCTATCACCAAATTAGTAGCCCATGCAGCGCTCTGGTGGGATGGTGTGCAGGCGGAAAGGAGAAGACAGGGCAAGCAGCCAATCAAGAACTGGAGCAGGATGGTAGCAAAGCTTAAAGGCAAATTCTTAACCAGTAACTATCAACAAACATTGTTTAGGCAAATGCAAAATCTCAGGCAGAGAGCTTTGACAATAAAAGAATATACAGAAGAGTTCTATAACGTGAGTATAAGAGTTGGAAAAGCCCAAGGCACAGCTGAGAGAGTGGCTAGATATATGAATGGCCTCAGAATGGACATTCAGGATGAAATAAGTCTACTATCTCCAAAAACACTAGAGGAAGCCTATCAGATAGCACTGAAGGCTGAAGAAAAACTCATAAGGAAACAGTCTGCCAGGGGGAGAGGGACTTTCAAAGGGAAAGGAAGTCAAGGTGGTAGAGGAAGGTCTACAACACCTAAAGATGGAGCTAGCAGTAGCTCAACCCTGCATGCATCCAGAGGAGGTGATGCAAGAGGCAGAGGGAGTTTTCACAGAGGAAGAGGAGACAGAGGAAGAGGCAGAGAAATAAGATGTTACAGGTGTAACAAACCAGGACACAGATCTTTTGAGTGTCCAGAGAATGCAGAAGTAAGACAGAGAAATGCAATTGTTGCTCCAGCTGAGGGAGAGGCACCAGTGACAACAGTACCAGAAGAGGAGAACACACCAGAGAAAGGAGAATCTCTAGTATTTAACAAAGTTTTGATCAAATCAGCAAAGGAGGTGACTGAACTGCCGCAAAGGAAAACTTTGTTTAGGACAGTATGCAAAGTTCAAGGGAAATGTTTCCAGATGATCATTGATAGTGGCAGCACTGAAAACTTAGTTTCTACAGAGGTAGTGGAGAAATTGAAGCTGAAAACAAGGAGGCACCCAACACCGTATAAGGTGTCATGGTTACAAAAAGGACATCAGCTACTGGTAAGTGAACAGTGTGAATTAGAATTTCAAGTGGGCAAGTACAAAGATAAAGTTGTTTTTGATGTGATGCCTATGGACGTGTGTCACATATTGTTGGGGAGGCCTTGGCAATATGATAGAGGAGCCATGCATGATGGAAAAAGAAACACCTACATGTTTGAGAAAGATGGTGTTAATCATACATTACTGCCACTACCAAAAGAAGGCGGACCGGGACAGAAGACAGATCCAAAAACTCTGCTACTTGGAGGAAAGGAGTATTTGAAGCAGATGAAAGAAGGTGAGGTAAGCTATGCTCTAATTTGCAAGCCCAAGGTAATCATGACTTCTACCAAAGTTTCTGATTTACCTATTGAAATTCAAGAAATGTTGGAGAGTTATTATGATATTATTGTTGATGACTTGCCTAATGAGTTACCGCCTATCCGAAGAATTAGTCATCATATAGAATTTAATTCCTGGAGCAAGCTTGCTAACAAGCAGCATATAGAATGACTCCTGCAGAAAATGAAGAAATTAGAAACAGGTAAAGAATTGCCTTGACAAGGGGTTGACAAGAAAGCTTGAGTCCTTGTGCGTGCCAACAGTGCTGAGCCAAAAGAAGATGGAGCCTGGAGAATGTGTACAGATTCAAGAGCCATTAATAAGATCACAATCAGGTACAGATTTCCGCTACCCAGGATTGAAGACTTAATGGATTGCTTGTTTGGTGCAAAATATTTTTCCAAATTAGATCTTAAAAGCGGGTATCATCAAATAAGAATAAGAGAAGGGGATGAGTGGAAAACCGCTTTTAAGACCAATGAGGGGTTATATGGATGGAGAGTGCTGCCTTTTGGGTTGTCCAATGCACCAAGTACATTCATGAGACTTATGAATGAAGTTCTTAAAGAATACATTGGTAAATTTGTAATAGTATATCTGGACGATATATTAGTCTATAGCAGGTCTAAGGAGGAGCACTTGAGGCATTTAAATTATGTCCTGCAAAGGCTACAGCAGGAAAAATTATTGTTGAACTTGAAGAAATGTTTATTCCTGAAAGAAGAGTTGGTGTACTTGGGATTTGTGATTTCAGCTGAAGGATTAAGGATGGATCCAGAAAAGATCAAAGCAATTGTGGAGTGGCCTTCACCCAAAAGTGCTTTTGAGGTAAGGAGTTTTCATGGTCTTGCTAGTTTTTACAAAAAATTCATTAAGAATTTTAGTAATATTAATGCACCTATTATTGAGACCATAAAGAAATATAAACAGCCATTTAAGTGGGCTGTTGAAGTAGAGAGAAATTTTCAGCTGTTAAAGAAGAAAGTAACTGAAAAGCCTGTTTTGGTTCTTCCTGATTTTAACAAAATCTTTCAAGTTAAGTGTGATGCCAGCGCAGAAGCAATTGGGGGAGTGTTGAGCCAAGAAGATAGACCGATAGCTTATTTCAGTGAAAAGCTAAATGATGCAAAAAGGAAATATTCTTCTTATATAAGGAGTTTTATGCAGTTGTGCAGGCATTGAAGAAGTGGCGACATTATTTGATGTCAAAAGAATTTATTCTCTATTCAGATAACCATGCTTTGCAGTTTAACATGCAGCAACCAAAGCTCAACCAGAGACATGCTAAATGGGTGGAATATCTTCAAAGCTTTCATTTTGTGTTGAAGCATATAACTGGACAGTCAAACAAAGTTGCAGATGCCTTAAGTAGAAGGAATGTTTTGTTGCAGGAAAGTCAAATCCAAGTGGTGGGTTTTGATTTTCTCAAGGAGTTATACGAAAATGATGCAGATTTTAAAGAGGCATTTGAAGCTTGTAGGAATCCAGCTTTGGCAGATAGGAGCAAGTGGTTGGATTATTTTCTACAGGAGGGTTTGTTATTCAGGAAAAATCAGCTGTGCATACCAGTCTGTTTGATGAGGGAAAATTTAATCAAAGAAAAGCATAGTGGAGGACTTGCAGGTCATTTTGGTACAGAGAAGACTTTGGAGCAGCTCAACAGGTTTTATTTCTGGCCAAGAATGAAATCTGAGGTGGAGAAGTATGTAATAAATTGTAAGGTTTGTCAGTATGCAAAAGGAAGAAGCCAGAATACCGGATTATATATTCCATTGCCCATTCCAGATAGGCCTTGGGATATGATAAGCATGGATTTTGTGTTGGGATTGCCAAAAACTCAAAGAGGGTATGATTCAATCTTTGTTGTAGTAGATAGATTTTCAAAAATGGCATACTTTATTCCCTGTTATAAAACTAGTGATGCTTCTCACATTGCTAACTTGTTTTTTAAAGAAATTGTAAGATTGCATGGGTTGTCCAAAAGCATTGTTTCAGACAGGGATTCAAAGTTTGTGGGACATTTCTGGAGAACATTATGGAAGAAGCTGGGAACTAAGCTAAGTTTCAGCTCAGCCTATCATCCTCAGACAGATGGACAGACTGAAGTTGTGAACAGAAGTTTAGGAAATCTTTTGAGGAGCCTTACTGCAGAGCATCCAAAGCAATGGAATCAAGTATTACCACAAGTTGAGTATGCATATAATGATTCACCAAACAGGAGTACAGGACAGAGCTCATTCCATATTGTTTATGGAATGCATCCTAGAGGAATATCTGAACTAAGAAATTTGGGGAAAGAAGAAATGAGGAGTGCAGAAGGTGAAGATTTTGCTTCCAGGATGCAATCAATTCATGAACAGGTGAAACAACGGCTGCAGGATAGCAACATCAAGTACAAAACCAGAGAAGACATGAAGAGAAGAGAAGTGAATTTTGAAGTTGGAGACTTGGTGTTAGCACATCTCAGGAAGGAGAGATTTCCAAAGGGTGAATATAATAAGTTGAAGTCTAAGAAAATTAGACCATGCAAGATACTGAGGAAGTTCTCTGCAAATGCTTATGAGATTGAATTGCCACCTGGTGTGGGAATATCACCAATTTTTAATGTTGCAGACTTGTATAAATATGAAGATAAAGCTACAGATGATGCAATACAGGATCAAGAGACTACAGAGGTTAAATGGGTAAAACAGCTGCCCACAGCAAGGAATTTACAGCCAGAAAGAATTCTAGACAAGCAGGTGCACAAGAAGACAAGGAAACGGGAATACTTCCAGTATCTGGTCAAATGGAAAGGACAGCCAATCACTGAAGCTACTTGGGTTACAGAATATGTTCTACATAAACTAGGCAAATCTGTAGACCAGCTCATGGACAGGAGCCCAAGAAGATTTTTGTCCTCGGGAGTCTGATGCAGGAGCATCTGATTCAGAGGAAAAATCTTCTGATTTATTCCATAAAAAAATCAAAAAAATCTACAGGCAAGGAGTGGGATCCTTAGCCTGTTGTTTTCTATGTTTTTTAGTTAAATTTAGAAAATAGAACATGCCATCTTTTCTAAATAGAATAAGGCATGCTAGATTAGTGTTGAGGAAAAAAACAAAGAAAAGCTAAGATTACTATGTATTGCTACTTTCTATATGTAATTGCTTTTGTAATAAGGCAGCTAGGAATAGGAAGGAAAAGATGTAAAAATCAGCTGCCAAGTAGGGAAGGTTTCTTTTCAGGTAAGAGTCTAGAATTAGAAATTTTTTTTATGCATGAACCAATGGGAAAATTGAATGTATTAGCAGCTCTTCAAACAAAAAGAAAAAAACAGAGTGTCTTGTCCAGGCAGAAGAGCGCGGACCTGCGTGAAGGCTATATTGTTTAACTGTAGTAAAAAGATTACTCCGCGCTGTTCATATTTGGGTGATTGAATAAAAGGTTTAGAGGTGTTTTTACAAAGTTGCTGTGTCAATTCTATGTGTATATTCTTGTGGAGTTAATTGGAACGTTGTAGCAGTCCATTGGGAGACTGCGTTAGCGTATATATAGAGTGGCTATTAAAACAACCGCATACAGTGCTGTCCAATAACTGTTTGAAATTCCGCTACCATTATAACTTAATATTGTATTGAATTGTTAAATTTACATGGGTTCCATATCCGAATAGTGTGTATTGGTTGGTTGACCTTGAATGGCGTAGTTGTGGAATTGAATTAAACGCTGAACACTGTACACTGTTTGGAACTCATCATATATTGTATTGAATTGCATATAAAAGTGTTTAAAAGTTGTGCGCTCCATTCATATATTATGCTGGTAATGCGTTCCCATTCATATATTATGTGGTAATGCGTTCAACGCTTGTATAGCATAGCGTTGGGGTCATATATTGCAGTGCGTTCAACGGTTCTATGCCCAACCCATATACTCTGTTTTCGTTCAATAGAACAGTGAATAGATGTTAATGTGACAGCAAAGCGGAGTTATGGTAAAATTGTGACAGCTATTATAAGCATTTTCCTATTGCACAAAGTTGAGAATTAATGACTGATGATCTCCGGGAATCGACGAGAGAAAAAACCGGAGACATAGAAGATATTGCAGTCAAGCTAGGAAGATTGTCATTGGAACCAACAAGTAGTCCATCATACTTAAGTATATTTCAGACATGAAATAAAACCTATAAATCATATTATTTTTAAAACTAGCCAAGATACATCTTAATTCTCGATCTATCAAGCACAAAGAGGATCAAACCTCTTGAGATACAAATCTATTTTAAAGTGAAAAGAGATTTGGTCCCTCTTGGTTCTTGGTAGATCCATAGTTAAGATGGGTCTAGGCTAGTATATGGTTAAGGTCTTATACCTATTTCAGTGAAGCGAAGATAATATACCAAAAAAATTATTTAAGGCTTTAAATTTCAATAGCAAATTATGAAAAAAATTATTGTAGAAAAATGTTTTGTTCTTGCAGGTGTGTAATGGATATATGTTGATATATAGTAGTAATGCAAAATTATGATCTTGTCAATGATATTGTAAAGTGAAAGATAAAATCCCCAAACTTGTCTTAGAGTTTTAAATTTTTAGTACTAAATTGTGATTGGAACGTGAATGCAAAGTAATTGCAAAAAAATGTTCAATGATTACAAATGTGCACTAAAATACAACATTGTTTTTGCCCACCCTTGACATATTTTCTGATGTTTTTGCTTGAAATCTGCCTAAAAGTTGTTGAAATGGTGTAATTGAGTTGTAAAATCAATGCACCAATGGTGTTTCAAAACCTTGAATCTATTTATGCATTCAAAATTTAATTTCAAATAACAAAAAATATTAATTTCACCAAAAATTGTATCACTTGTGAGAAAGACAAAAAATTAAAAAAACATACTTTTGATAACAATCATTTTCCATGAAATTTGATAACAATCTTTTCCCATTGTCTTTGTTTCAAACTTATGGTGTTTCAATCACAATTTTATGGTTATATATTTTTGCTTTGAGTTATCCAAATACATTTTTATTTAGAGTTAAGCCTATCTTCTTCTTTTTCCGAGGGAAAAATAGTTTTATTCAACCCACAAAACAAGGGCAACTGGTGTGCACTATAAAAAGGCATTTTATTGAAACTAGCATTGCAACACGTGTCCACTATAAAAAGGCATTTTATTGAAACTAGCATTGCAACACGTGTCCACTATAAAAAGATATTATAAAAAACACAGTACATAACTAGCCTGCAACTCGTGTCCACTATAAAAAGATAATATAAAAAACACATTACAAAAAGATAATATAAAAAACACATTACAAAAAAATTTAGCGTGTTAAGTGTGATAAAAATCACTTAATTCCCCCTTTTTCCCTTTGTTTCTATCCACCTTACACCAAACTCTTTGATTGGGGGTGGTTGTTACACTTATTATTTTCCATTTGATTTCCATCAATCTGCGAGGGAACATCTTTGTCTTGAGTCTGAGTTGTCAAACCCATGAGGACTTTTTATGCCTCCTAAATAATTTTTGGTGGGTAATCCTCTTTTCTTTTTTCTAGAACTATGATGTTCTCCTTTTATTTTGATCCCCTTTAGGTGTCTTCCATTGACCTAGGTTTGTCCCTTCTCCGTCATTCACTTGAGACCTTGAGTTCTTCTTCTCCAGCGTCTATGTTGCTTGGGAACCACCATCCTAGTTGTTTTGGGCCTTGCCTCTTTTTCTTTTTTGGTGCCTATGTATTTTGTAACTGACCAGTTTGGAAACAGTATCAACATCTAAAAGTCCTGTTCTCATAGTCGAGAACCTATGTCCACTGAATATTTTCATGTTTAGCCTTACTAAGGTCAAACTCAACACATATTTTGGTAAAAGTAAAGATGTTTTTTGATCTTCTGTCCTAGTTTATTCTTTTAAATGCCAAGATATTTTCGATGTCCTTGGAAACCTAATGATGCCCAAAGGGGAGGGGAAGGTTTAGTAACCTTACCCAAATTGGCATAGTTGTTACCACCATGTTTGTTGTATCAAAACTTGAAAACCAGAAAACCATGGAGTGACAAAAAGCATCCACATTGAAATCATGGAATGACACAAAAGATGACTTTGCCTCAAAACCACGTACCTTCATTAAAAACTCTCTTTTTCTCCCTCTGTCTCAAAATCTACTATTAAAAAAACGTTTTGAGCACAAATAGAAATTAGACTTTGTTTTCTAAGACAAATACACCCAATATCTCTTCTGTTTCGGAACTATTAAGATATTGTATTTTTATAAATCCGTAAAATCAAATTTTACGTAGGATTTTACCTCCCTAGTTGGTATCTTGTCATCCCTAGTTGGTATCTTGTCAATTTGATCAACTATGTAAGGTCCTGAAAAAATTTGAAGTTGTTCCACTGGAGCGACATTCTTGAATGCGTCCTTGAATGAAATGAATCCATTAGTGTTCATGGGATTTGTATTAGAATTTCTGAAGGCTATAGACCCTCCCTCATTTTCAGATTCAGGATTATGGTTGAGTCCTTACCCAGCAACACTTTTGTCTTCATATTCGAGAAGCTGGAGGTCTGTTGGTATATGGATGGAGTGCTTCAGATTTTCCACGATCAAGAAAACAGAGGACTCTTCGGCGAGGCCTTTTATGCAAATCTGTAGGTTTTCCTTCCTCTATCATCTCCATGCCTGAGATTCAACAGATCCCAGTTCTATCTGAGCGGACAACACCACGGCCAGATCTGAGGTATCTTAATGTTGAAACAATCCTTGCCATCCTGGCATGAAAATTTTGTTAGATCCCATTGCTGCCAGCTGCGCTCACCCTTCATCCTGAGACTGGGGATGGGACAACTTTTAATTTACAATAATTTAAACTAAAAGGAAAAGGTATCAGCTTTCAAGTTTTCATCATAGAGATAGGTCAAATATGTTATAGATTTTCGAGAATTTAAAATAACAATAATCCAAGGAAGACGACTTTTCAAAGGATTTAATACCGAAACTAACCAGGTCTTGGAAACTGCATACGCCAATAATTTACAGGTTTATAATTCTCATTTAAAAGAAAAACATGGGGAAATTTTTTGAAGAATTAATACCGAAACTAACCAGGTCTTTGAAACTGCATACGCAAATAGATATCAAACAGAGGAGCATGTGCAGCCGCAGGCGTATAAGATTCATTTACGCAAGTGCATGGGAAGCCACATAAGATTTACAAAATGACGTTAAATTTCAAAAAGACAAGAAAAAAGGAGTCCCTATATTATTTTGAACTGACCATTTCTGTGACTCATAAGCAATAGTATGGTGTAAAAGGTTTAACATATATGCATACCTCAGGGAACTTCGAATTTTGAAAAAGAGAGTATGCCGTGGCTAACTGTACTTGCAATCCACAATTGAGGACATGGGTAGGCTCACATCACAATAACACCACCAGAAATTACCGATCTCATTCGTTCAGTTACTGCACTGCACTGGATGGACAAAAGTTGGGGCAGATTGGATGACCAATAACGCTCTTTAAAGGGGTGAATGTCCCACCACATATGTCTTTCAACCTTCCACTTCCACCAAATTCCACATATGAATATTTAGTTAAAATAAATTTTAATATAATAAAAAAGGATGATAGTTAAAAATTTTAAAATTTAAAATAAATTAAATTCCCATGAGAAAGATAACCATGTTTTTGATGTGAATATTTATTTTAATCATAACAAAATGATTTTTTAAGGTATTTTGTGGGTTAATTTTGCTTAAAATATAATATATATTTTTAAGATTTATAAGTCTAACTTGTTTAATTTGGAGAGTTTTAGTGCACTTTGGATGATAAATCCATTTATGCATTTTAAACAACAAGAAATCATAATATCATCCAAAATTGTATTATTGGATTCCACAGGAACAAAACAAAAAACAAAAACAAAAAACATTTCATTTATGAGTTAGACTACACTATTACTATTTGGATGGTCGAGTCCCTTTTGTTGAGAATTCAAGTGGGAAATCTATATGTTAATTCTTTGAACTTGATAGTTGTTTGTGTTACCTTTTTACCTATTAGCTTTGATCTTTCATATTCCATATGAAATACATCAAACAGTTACGAAAACGGTAAGAATAATGACACGGTATATAGGCTGCAAGCCAGTGCCAAAACCCCTCCTCTTGAGGGGTAAACCCAAAAATCTCTTCTTATCTTTCAGATCCTTCAATTGACGAAAACCACGACCTAGACTGAGACAAATATCCTCCAAGATCGATTCTTCCTCGGCCTTCAACTGCAATATTTTTTACCTCCCAGTAGATCTAAAATTATGCTCCCCAACAACTATTGCGGCTTCTCTAAGAGACTTCAATATCCCTCTAACAACCTTCCTCTTGACTTCGCTTGCCTTGACTTGAGTCCTAGGGTTAGTAGGATTCCCTAAGAGACCTTCGTTTTCCTTCCCTTCTCTCTTGCCTTCAAAATTGAACTTCAGACTATCCTAACGCAGAAAGCCTAACTTCGCACCTCAAGAAGAATAGAGAGAGATCCAAAAACTTTTAATTCTTCGTCCTTCTCTTCTTCACAATTCGTTCTTTGACTTTTTTCTTCTACCTTCTTTACATAAGAGATGAGTGAATGAATGATCCAAGTGGAGGATGAGTTCCTCTTATATATAGGCTTCCATAAGGGTGGATGTGGCTCTTCATGTAGGCCGACTTGACAACTCATTAGGCCAACTTGATCTTGGAGGTATTTTTACATTTTCAAGACAAAATAATTTTTTATTTACAATATACAATGTGCCCATAGGGTCTTCCATCTATGACAATGACTCTTATACCCAGGACAAACCCTAGAATCACTCAATGGATGATTGACCTATAAAATAAAAGAACTTGAGCACGAACCGCATGCTTCAATAATAATAATAATTTTGTTTTCATTTTACATTTACAAGAATACATTTCGTACTAATGAAGACCAAACCTAGTTACACATTTTTCAACACTCCCTCTTAACTAGGGAGGTATTCATTATAAGTACATGGTCATTCACAATCTGAAGAGATCTCATAAAAAGATTCAGACTGGCAACCCATTTGTCTAGCATCATAATAACCAACATTGTCACATAGCAAGGCCTCGACTAACAGTTGTATCTCTCCACAAGATCAGAGCACAAAGTTGGCAATACCAATCATGTATAGACACCATCATCATTGTCTCTCCAAGGTACATACCCCACCCTGATGTTCACAGAGTATGATCCCCCATTAGAATATTCTTATCTTAGGTAGCTAACCGTCAAAGAATATTGGTTTGTATTGAATGCCCTACCACATTCTCAAAGAGGATCGAATGCCATATGGTTACCCAATCCTCCATTCTTTCTTCCCAAGTGAAGAAAAAAATGTTGTGCTTATCTCTCCCTCTCAATTAGGGAGGAAAAATCCACCAAACCAAGCTTGTCCCTTAAGTATACAACCTTCTTGTTTGGAAGTGATTTCGTCAATATGTTAGCTACCTACTCATCAGTGGAGATATACCATAGTTGCACCGCACCATTTGATGCAGGAGCATCTGGACTTAGCCAAAAATGTGAAGGTTTGTTCACATGTTGTGGCTAAAAGAGTTAAATTTCACTGGCCTGAGTGGTCAAAAGTCAGTTTTAACTAAGAGGGTTGGATCTCTCAAGAAATGATCTGAATTTCATTATTGTAATAGTTAGGAAATTGTCTTAATTTAGATTCAGGAATAATTTATTATCATAAGTGCGTGATAGAGCTTGAAAATAGAGATTGAGTTGTTAGAATGATTAAAATAGAAGATTGAGTTGTTAAGCACAGTTGGAGTAGGATCCGACTCATAAAAATGAAAAATTGTAATGGAAAGGGATTTAGAGAGAGCTGAGGGAGGATTAAGCGAAGTGAGAGTGAAGTGAGAGAGAGGATTTTCAAGATTGAAATAGGGGTCTTTGAATTGTTGTAATCGAGCCAAAGGGCCGAGACCCTTTAATTGTTATCGTAATGAAAGATTGATTATGTATGTGTTAATGTGTCATTCTGTTGTAAACTCTCGTTTCGTCTTTGTATATTTGCCTTCAGAATGAATAAAGCACTTTTCTCTGTTTCATGCTTTAAATCATAAACTTCAGTGTTCAAAGGTTAATCGGGGTCCTTAGTGTTAAATAAAGTGGCTAAAGCCTGCTTAAATCCCAGTCGTCGATTTAAAGTCAAACCAACGGTATGATACTACACTGACCATTGGATTATTCCATATCGCATCGCAATATTTATTTGCTAGTGGACGAACCTTAGGCCTTAAGGAATTGTGATGTACGATCGTCGATATATCGCATCGCATCACAACATTCCAACAACAGTTGAATAGACCTCGGGCCTTAAAACCATGCGATGTGCGATCGTCAATCCATCACATCGCAAATATTTCAATTATATGTGAATGGGCCTCGAGCATTGGGAAATTGCGATATGCAATCGCGCAATGTGATCACTGAATAACTCGCATCGCAACGTTTCATGTGGGTGACCCGGGGCCTAAACACTTGCCCCTATGATTTGCGATTGCGATATCAGTGGTGGACCGTCAGATCAATGTGTTATGATCTACGGCACAATACCTTCAAGTGGTTCTATTAAAAGGTGAAATATCAGTTGTCAGCTTATATAAAGGAAATCGAAGCAGTGAAGCGAAAGCCCTGAATATAAAGGGAAAAGGTGAACGTGGGAACAATTGTGATCATTTCTAAAACAACTGACTTCCTGCATCATTTGTGGTATCAGAGCAGAGATTAAGGTTGATCGCAGTAAACATGCCACCGAGGAGAGGAGCTGGCATAGGCCGTGGAAGACTTGAAGAAAATGTAGTTCTCCTGGA
>APFE031583159.1:122586-134806 GCA_000404065.3 Pinus taeda | reverse complement strand
GCACAAAACCATAGGTGGGTCCGCCCAACCTAACATAGGGTCCAAAACCAAAATTTTCTGGGGCATTGCCCCGGACCCATAAAGTGGGGTTACCGGTATCCCTCAAACCCCTTGTTAACTATGTGGAAAGAATATAACATAGCCCAACAAGGCCAAGGTCATAAGGGAATTACACACCACTCTCAATGTCAAGGAGGTTAGATCCTTTATAGGATTAGTTGGATACTACCATCTCTCCATTTGAAAATTTTCAAGAATTATGAAATTAATCACTGCCTTGCAAAGGAAAGGAAGTGAATTTCAATGGACATTGTGTAGGAATTTACAGGGTAAATTCCTTAGATAGAACACCAAAGGACATCGCTCACAAACATATCACAGATCAATACACTAGTATTGTTGACATGGTTAAAACCCTCAAAGAGGGAAACAATCCATGACTTGAGCCAACGTGGCCACTTCAGGAAATTTATTAATAAAAGAATGAAAATTTACATAAGCTTCTCTCATGAACAATTATCCTACAAATGACCTTCCATGCTCTTTAAATAGATATCATGGAACAATTAGGTGTTAAGCCATGAATCAAGTGTCAGTAATACCGAGGAGAGAATGAACCATTGGATCACTACATATCATGACCATTGGATTGTAAGTTACAAAAGTACATAGTAAAGAAACACACTTTACCTAACTCTACACTAGACCAAGTTATACTTAACTATTTCCTATGTGTCAGAATATCCTAACATCCCCCCTTAAGAACAACTTGGGATAGGATTGAAGGATGTACAAATATGACACAATAGGAGAAGGAAGGAGGCATTAGAGATTATTCCCCCTTAGTGACAACTTCCTGAACTCCAACCATAAATCAAAGTTTAGTAAACTTCACCTCTGTGAGAGCCTTTTAAAGATGGCTACAACTTGATCATTTGTTGAACAATATTGCACTTCAAGAACATGGTCATGAAAGAGCTTTCTGATGAAGTGCATGTGCAGTTCAATGTGTTTGTTGCGCTAATGTTGGACTGGATCTTTGCATAGTTGAATGGCACTTTGATTATCACACCAAAGTGTAGTCGGAAGGTACTGCTGAAAGCCAAACTCTGACAGGATCTGACAAAGCCACAGGGCTTCCTTACTAGCTTCTATGGCACCACGATACTCTGCTTCTGTTGAAGAGAGAGAAATGGCACTTTGTTTCTTGCAAGCCCATGTAATAGGTCCTGAACCAAGAGTGAACACATAACCTGTAGTAGACTTCTGATCATTAGCATCACCAGCCCAATCAGAATCAAGAAACCAACCAAAAGAGGAGATGCTTCGGCACTGTAATGAATCCCAAATTGAATTATACCTCGAACATAATGAAGTATTCTTTTAGCTGCTTTCCAATGACTTTCATGTTGGTTTTTCATAAACTGAGCAATAAGGCCAACAATAAACGAAAGGTCAGGATGAGCATGGGTTAGATACAAAAGTTTTCCTACAAGTTGACGGTATAAGGTGTCATCAACTTCAGGTGAAGTACAAGTGACTGAAAGTTTAGCTCTAGACTGAAAGGGAGAAGGGGTTGTCTTACAAACTTCCATGTGAAAATGGCATAGAAGATCACAACCATACTTGGACTAGGAAAGGAAAATAGCTTCCTTGGATTGCAAGACTTGAAGACCAAGAAAATAATGCTAGTGTCCTAAGTCTGTCATTTCAAACTTATTTTTAAGGTTATACTTCACATGGTTTATAAGGTTGGGATCACTACTAGTAAGGATAAGATTATCAACATAAAGAACAAGAATGATAAGGGACTTGCCCACTTTCTTGGTGTAGACAGTATTGTCAGAATGACACCTAGAAAAGCCAGTTCCTAAAAGAATGCTATCCATTTTGGCATACCAAGCTTGAGGGGCTTTCTTGAGACCATAAAGGGATTTCTTAAGCCCACATACAAGGCTAGAGTCTTTTTATAAAGCGAGTAGGTTGTTCCATATAGATTTCTTCATGCAAGTCCCCATGCAAGAAGGTAGATTTAACATCCATTTGATGGACTTCCCATTTAAAAGAGGTAGCAAGGGAAAGAATAAGGTAGATAGAGTTCATTTTGGAAAAAGGGGAGAAGGTTTCAGTATAGTCAATTCCTTCTACTTTTGAAAAACCCCTAACAACAAGACGAGCTTTATGTTTATCAACTTTTCCATCTGGTCCATACTTGGTTCTATAAACCCATTTGCATCTAACAAGTTTTCGTCCCTTTGGTAGAGGAACAAGATACCATGTATCATTTTCCAGTACTGAACGATATTCTTCATTCATAGCTGCATCCCAATCTAGATGGCCTGAAGCTTCTACAAAGGTGTCAAGATCATAATTAGTTGAAGCTTGAGCCAGTAAAGAAGAGGCTCTATTGAACTGAGAACGTGTACGTCGTTGATCTGTAGGATCACTGGTAAGAACACCTGCTGCATCCCGAGTAGCACGCAACCATTTTGGAAGTTGAGGAGATGAAGGAGGATCCTGAGAAGGTGGGGGAGGATTTTCATCCTCATTGTCATCATCTGAAGAAGAAATATTTTTAGAAGTAGAAGGAATAGAGAGATGTGGCACATCCGCCCAACTAGGCTCGTAGGCCGATATATTTTCAGAAAACTTTACATCTCTTCTAATGATAACATTTTTGGACTTAAATGGAATAAGTCTGTATCCTTTAACATCTTCAGAATATCCAACAAAAATACATTTTTCACTCTTAGGTTCTAAAGCTTTATGTTTCTTATCTGGAATATGGGTCCATGCTTCACTTCCAAAAACATGAAAGTGACTTACATCTGGTTTAATTGAGCTCCATGTTTGTTCGGGAGTGATATTCTTTAAAACCTTTGTAGTAGTGTGATTTATTATGTAATTTGCACAGTTAATTACTTCTGCCCAAAAATTAAGACTAAGTCCTTTAGATTGAAGCATACAATTAGCCATTTCCTTTAAGGTGTGATTCTTCCTTTCAACTACACCACTTTGTTGTGGAGTATATGGAACAATATGTTGCATTTGAAGTCCATTCTCAGTGCAAAAGTTGAAGAATTTGTTGTTAACATATTCTTCGCCATTCTCAGATCTTAGCTTAAGAATTTGATGTCCAGATTATTTTTCAACTAAGGCCTTAAAAGCCAAGAACATGTTAAATACTTCACTCTTGAGTTTTAAGAAGTATACCCAAGTGCATCTACAGAAATCATCAATGAAAGTTAAGAAATACTTGTAGCCAGAGAATGAAACAACTGGAAGTGGACCACATAAATCATTGTGCAGAAGCCGTAAAGGGGATGAGGCATGCCAAGAGGCACGTTTTTCAAAACTATCCCGATGATGTTTTCTGAGTACACATCCGGAACAAACACCATCTTTGCAAGATACCATGGGAAGACCTATCACCATATTTTCTTTACATAGACTCTGAAGGGAGCGATAGTTTAAGTGACTAAATCACTCATGCCAAAGTTTGCTCACTTCATCATTATGAGCAATAAATATTGAGGGAAGATTTGATGACCCAAAGTTGTTAAACGTATACAACCTTGTAGAATCATCAACAATGCCAGTGGCTAAAATCTGTCTAGGATCTCTTAGGTCCTTAATTACAACATCGTGAGGTGAAAATTCAATGATTTTACCTTCACCTGAATGAGTTATCTGATATAAAGATAGAAGGTTGCAGGATAAGGTTGGAACACATAATACATCATTAAATTGACCATTGTCTATGTGAAAAATTCCAGTCCCTATAACAATAAGAGATCTATCATCATCTTTGTTTTTGGCCATGTGATAAGAAGCTCCAGAATCAATGACCCACTCATGAGAATTAGAAGAAGAAGATACATTTAGTGCATATCAAAACTGAGATGTTTGACAACCACATGCAGAAAGACCTCTATTCTCATCAAGTAACTATGGACCAAGTGAGCTAGTTTAAAAGGTTAGTAATTATTTGAAAAGAGGAAGGTTTTTTTTTTAATCACTGAAGTTGTGGGGTGCATGCTTACTTGAGAAAGATACCTTTTGCCTGAAAAACAAAAACCACAAAACCAAAAACGAACATACAAAAAAAGAACCTTATCGTTTGAAGTTATCTTTACGCAAAAACCAACAATTTTCCTCAATGTTTTTGATTTTCCGATATCACACTAAGGCGTGGCAGAAAAGAGCATATGCATGAGAAAAAAAAACTTCCTTTCTATTTTTGATTTTCCCAGATCGCACAGAGTCATGGGGCAAAGAGCATACACAGAAATGAAAGGTGTAGATCCGGTAATAGAAAACAAAGAGATAAATAAACCAAAATAAACAGAGAGAAAAAAAACTAGAAACTGTAAATAAACATTGTATACCTCAAAATCTTAAAAATGACGTAGCTAGGGCTACTGGAAAACTTTTCACATGAAACGAAAGGGCTTCCTCATTGGAACAGATGCTCCTAACATAATAGAGCAGTCCTCTCGGCCCAAAAGCAGTTAGAAATAGTAGATCAAGGAAACGGCAGTCGGATGCAGTTCTACCAGCTTCATATTTGGATCAGCAACTAATGCGGCCCTCAAATAGCTCTGATACCATGTAGGAATTTACAGGGTAATTTCCTCAGACAAAACACCAAAGGACACCACTCAAAAATAGATCACGGATCAATACACTAGTATTGTTGATGTGGTTAAAACTCTCAAAGAGGGAAACAATCCACGGCTTGAGCCAACGAGGCCACCTCAGGCAACTTATTAATAAAAGGATGAAAATTTACATAAGCTTCTCTCATGAGCAGTTACCCTACAAATGACCCTATATGTTCTTTAAATAAAGATCATGGACCAATGAGGTGTTAAGCCATGGATCACGTGTCGGTAATACTAAGGAGGGAAAGAACCACCAGACCACTACATATCGTGACTGTCAGATTGTAAGTTACAAAAGTACATAGTAAAGAAACACACTTTACCTAAATCTACACTAGACCAAGTTATATTTAACTATTTCCTATGTGTCGGAATATCCTAACACATTGTAATGTGCAACCAGTTTCGAGGAACTCAATAAATTACTTACATGTGGACCTATTTTGAGAATAGAAAATCGAGAGGGCTTCCTAGTTTGCACTTATGCATGCAAAGAAGGACTAGGTGGAGTATTAGTGAAAGAAGGAGATGTGGTTAGCCATGAATTGAGAAAATTAATTGAGCATGAAAAGAACTATTTTACCCATAATTTAGAGCTTTCAACAGTAGTACATGCCCTAGAAATGTTGAGGCATTATTTCTTGTGAAGGAAGTTTGTGGTGATGGCAAATCATGGAGGACTCCTATGCTTGTTTAACCAAACCAAGTTAAATTCTATACAAGCTAAGTGGATGGATTTAATAAAAAAATTTAGATTTTGAGATAAATCACATTAAAGGAAAGAAAAGTAAGGTAGCATATGCACTTAGTAGAAGCCTTCAAGTGGCTCATGTAACAACCTAGAGCATTTTGAAAATGATAGTAAGGAAAGGATTAAAGAGGCAACACTATATGATGAGAACTACCAACATGTGAAGGATTGCTTATGTAAGGAACCAAAGGGTTAATGAGTCAAAAGTACAAGCCCACTAATGATGGTATGTTATTGTTCAAGAAGAAAAAGTATGTGTTTGATGTAGTTGGTTTAAAGAAACTCATCATGGATGAGTTTAAGAAATCACCTTACTTTTGTCATTTTAGTTATTAGAAGATGAGAACATGCATAAAGAAAATGTATTATTTTCTAAGTGTGAAGAAGGAAGGTTCTGACTACATCACCCAGTGTCTAGTGTGCCAACAAGTTAAAGTAGATGTAGGAACTAGCAGGATTACTACAACTAATCCCCATTCCAAAATTTGAGTTGGAAGTTATATTTATGGATTTTCTTATAAGATTACCAGAAATAGTGAAAACAAAATTACACCATTATGGTGGTAGTGGAAAAGTTGAGTAAGGAAGGTCAGTTTATTTTTTTCAACTCCAGTCGTAAAGCCACAAACATAGCTCAAATATCCATGAAGGAAAATTCAAATTTTATGGTGTACCTATGATGATTATCTTAGATCAGGATACCACATTCACTTCAAATTTTTGGAAGCAATTATTTGCTAGTTTTGGAACCCATATAGCTTTTAGTACTTCATATCATCCCCAAACATATGGAAACACAAGTAAAACAAATTTTGGAGGATATGCTAGGAATGTAAGTCATGCAATAGCCAAAGAGGTAGGAACATTTTCTCCCATTAGTGGATTTTGCATAAAATAATCGACATTAGGAATCATTGAAGATGAGCCCCTTCAAGGTATTGTATAGTAAAAAATGTAGCACTCCTATCAGCTAGGATGATGCAATGAATAAAGTAGTTCTTAGACCTCACATGTTGAAATCAATAGAGCAGGAAGTGACCAAGACCAAGAAAAACTTAAGGGAAGCTTAGGATAAGCAAAAGATTTATGCAGACCAACAAATGATGCACGAGGAAGTCTAAGTGAGAGATCTTCTGTATCTCCACATTAGATCATGTAAGAGCTCACTAAAAGCAAGGTCTTTCGCTATGTTATCATCTAGATTTTGCACACCATTCCATATTTTGAAAAGAGTAGGGTCAATCACTTATATATTACCATTGTCACCCACAATGAACACAAATGATGTTTTCATATATCTTTTCTTAAGGTGTTAGCATGTTTGTGTAGAATTTTCTCTAAAAATCAGCTAGCTCACTGATATCATGTAGAAATTTCACCTGCAGATCAAACTGATATATGCAATTTACTAAAGCATAATACTAGATCTACATCTACCATAAACTTTGTGGAACCTAATCAACCATGAGAAACATCAAGCATGAACACATATAACTAATAAGAAGGAATCAATCACACATAACACAGAATATATCACTGGGGAAAGCACCAACATAAAACCCCAACACTGTATTATCAATCAAGTGGAAATCCTCAACAACATACAAAAATAATGAGCTCAAAAGCTATCCTGCTCTCTCTGTACTCTAATGATGTAGCTCATGGACTACCTAGCCCTGTATATAAAGGCTGCACCTCAGTTCCAAGCTCCTATTTCCTTCCCCATCCAACGAACACTTACTAAAAATATCCTAGCATCTGATAGTACACTATCCCACATCTGATCTCAACTGGGTCTCTGACAGAACTGACATGCATCAGCTATCCATGAGTGAATACATAGTTATCTAAAAATAATAGTTGTCACATGCATGCAAGCATCAAAAAAATATATCTCATTAATTTAACAACTTGTTAAATCAATCTAACTGAACTTGACTAAGTTAAACTAAGTCAACTAATCCTCTCAATATTGCACTCATCCTTAATTCCTCAATCAGTGGAGAAAATCAAGGACACATTCCCCAACTAGTGGAGAAATAATTGCATGTTCTCACAACAACATCAAGTTTGCTTTTCCTTAACTAATTAACTCATGGAGAATTAAATAATTAATATTCCAAACTGATGGTAAGACCAAATTCGAAGTTACTTCCTATAGATAGACCAAGGACTGCTATAAATAGGAAGGGACCCAAAAATTCTATTTTTAGAAGATGTTATTTTTAGCAGTTTCACCTCTCACCCAAAATGGCCAAAATGCTCATTGGCCAAACTGTTATTTTTAAACATGCTATTTTTAGCAGATCTATTTTTAGCACTTTGTAAATTTATCATTTCTTGTTGCAAACTTTTTAACACTCCCTCTCAACAAGAAAGGCTTCCTCTCGAACCCAATCTTGTAACTCTAGAATGTTCTGCATGCAACACATCTACCATGTGCGGTTGCTCTAGCAACACTTAGAACAAAAAAACTCCCAACTGACCTCTCTATTGGGCTAGAAGCATACTCTGATACTGAAGCTTTACCTGCTTCTGACAAGTGCTCCCTCTCTGACCTCTACGCTACAGCAACATCTCCATGCATCTCGCACCATTGCACCCTTCTTTGTGCTACCCTGCTTTGTGCAAAACACTTGTGCCTCTCGCATTGTTATAGCTTGCATGCTCTGCGCTGTCCTAGGATTCCTTGCACTGTAGCTCTCTCTGTCACTCCACCCGCATCTGTCTCTACCCAATTAGTCAGTTCCTACTACTCCACATCGGGGCTCCTGTAGCAAGGTCTCATCCAAGAGGTTGGGTACCTCAAGGATCCTGCCCCTCCTCCTTGGGATGATCACTCTATATCACCCCACCTCCTTCCTGGAGGTATGGCTGCATGTGATCCCTCTGCCCACCTGGCTCGAAGTTTCCCCCTACTGGAGGTCTCTATATGAGTAGATGTCTCTACTCGATCTCCTCTTAGCTTCCCTTGTTGTGGCTGCTCCAACCTGTAATGTGCCAAGCACCAACTTGGACTTTCCAAGGCATCGACCTTACCAATTTTGAGGCACCAACCTCAAGGGCTCCAACCCTATATCTAGTTTATGCTCTGACCTAGTTATTTGAGGACTTTGATTCCCTAGGGCTCCAACCCTATCCACTAAGGCACCAACCTTGTCTTTTTGAGGCTCCAACCTCTTGGGCTCCAACCCTTAGCTTACTTCGTCAATATATGTTTAGCTTTACTTCATGGCTCCCTATATCTTCTTCACTGATCCCTGTCAATCTTCGGTGATGCCTTCACTTAGTCTCCACGTCACATCATTAATGAAAACCTTGTTCTTAACATGAAGGTGTCACCACTGCTCTTCATCATACCCAACCAAATTCTCCAAGTCACTTCATGATGACATCAATGCATCATGGTCTCCAATATTATCTCCAAGATTGACTTCAAGATGTCCTCAAATATCTTCAATCTCAATGTGTCTTCAATAAATTTCCCAAGAACTATCCAAGACAATGAAGGCTTCTCCAAGGAATGCTCAAGAATTCTTCACAATTCAATAGTTCTTCACTAGTCTTCACAAATGAACAAATAGTTGTCTTCAAATTCTGGTTCAGAATGTGCTTCAACAAGTGTGCTCTAAAGTATCATTCTTCAATAGGTGTGCTTAAATGATGTCTTCAAGGTCATCAATTCTTAAAGGGTCTTCCAATAAGATATATTTTGCACAACTGCTTTATAAGATTGCAACAGACTTTCACCTTGTCCACTTTCCAAAAGTTTCAATTTCTTTGCTTCCCATGTCTTCCAATACCTCATTGTTAAAATCTCTAAGTAATTTAATTCAAAGTGTGATTCAAATAATGATTATAATCCTATATCGAATCATAGAAAATAGGGCAATTTTGAGTTTCAAGGCTTTTGTGCAATGGATATTTCTTCAAGTGGACCAAGCTTCCTTCTGCAACTTGACCAAGCCATATAATAGATTCAAACTTCAGAAATTATCCCTTGGTCAGCTTCAAATTCTTGCCTTATTTCCATCGTAGAGAGTACCACAATACTTCTCCAAAACACTTGTATACTATGTGAGGTAAGTGGTCTTCTCTTCTTGACCGAGTTCAACAAGTCCGAGCTTCCTTTTATTTTTTGTGATTAGGTTCTGTTCTCAACACAGTCTTTGAAACCCAAAACAGAAATATCATTAAGTTATTTTTCCTCGGCCTTCACTTCACGATGTGTAAACCCTATATTGTTATCCAAGATCACTTCACTGAATTGGATAAGGGATATTCTTAAACAATTAATCTTCCTTTTCCTCCTCGGGTTCTGCCTCCTTGTAACCCTCGTATTCGTATTGATCACCGAGATTGGATAATTTGAATGCTGAGTTTTAAACGTTAATATATACTAGTTGTTTGAGTTATGGTGAGAACTACAATTTATGGAAGATGAGAATGCAGAGGCACCTCATGAGTTTAGGTGTTGATGTTTATTCTATTGTCATTTTCGGGTATGTTGTACTCGATGTCCTCCCATCAGACCCTGATGGAAAGAATATATTTCAAAATAATTCCAAGGCCAGAAATGTTATTTTGGCAGGGCTCAATTAGGATGAGTTGATAAAAGTCATGCATTGTAAATAAGTCAAAGAATTTTGGTACAAACTTGAGAATAGTTATGGAGGGTATAAGAAAGTGAAGAAAGTGATGCTCCAAAACTATAGGATGACATTTCAGAGTTTAAGAATGATGGAAAATGAAACTCTTGGAGAATATTTATGAAGGGTTGAAATAGTGACGAATATAATCAAGAGCATAGATGGAAAATTTGTAGATTAAGTCATTATTCAGAAAATATTGAGTTCTTTAACAACAATATTTAACCCAAAGGTTTATACTATTGAGGAGATGGTTGACTTGAGCACTCTCACTACGAAAAAATTTCTTGGAATCCTTACATCTTATCAGATATGCTTTGTAGAAGAGAAATCTGAGCCTAGTGAATCAACATTCAAGGAATCCAAAAAGTTCAAAGATCTCACCAAAAGGATTAATAAACTTCCAAAGAAAATCAAGGAAGAGGAATATTATTCTAGAAGGGAATCTGATTTTCTTAGTTTGTTAGAAAATTAAAGAGAGGTTCCGGAAAGTATAAAGTCAATCTTACTTTCAAATGTTCTGATTGTGGAAGATTTGGACATTTTTCTACAAAGTGTCCACTTAGAAGAAGTGAAAAGGAGGAGAAGAAGAAGGATAAAATAGGCAAGGACAAAGCTCAAAAATTCTAAAAAGGTAAAGCCCAAAAGAGGATATATTATTCCAAAGAAGAAAGTGGTACTTTAAAATAAAGCAGTGAGAAATCTTCATGAGAGGAAGAAGGGCACAATGAATGTGTTTCTATGGATTTTTAGTCTAAATATTAATCATTTCTTGAGGATGCAAAGATATATTATGAAGGTGAGCTTATTATTTTAGTAGATGAGCTAAGAAAGGATAGAAACAAAACAAGTTATTTAAGGATGAAATACACAGATTAGAGAAAAATAGGCCTCAATTTGGTGAATATTCCTTGAAGGCCCAACTATATGAGCTTGGGAAATTCAAAGATAATTTTCTCTAATAGATTGTGATTCAACAAAACAATACGACTGAGTTGGAAAAAGAAAATGAATTATTGAAGAGGAATATTGGTGGAGCTCAAAATACATGTGCTCGAGAAGAAGACATTATCTGTCTAAAGATAGAATTGGAAGAAGAAAAAATGAAAGAAAGCATGCTTACTTATCAACTAGAATATTAGAAAGAAAAATGTCACAAACTTGAAGAAGAAATGGTTGCATTAAGGGATGATCTATCAAAAGTAGAAACTAGAGAATGTCTAAATCAGAAATTCATTAAGGATTCTGAAACGTTGTAAGATATTCTTAACATGAAAAGGTCATTAGAAGATAAAACCAGTTTGGGTTTCAAATATCTTCAACAAAATGTCAAATATCAACCAAATACCAGTTTTGTAGATGTTTTAAAAGGAAAGGAAAATCAAGAAAATTCTTTAGCGTCTAATAAGGGTATGCAAGATAATGGATTTGCAATCAAATTAGTCTAAAATCGACAAGTAAAGAAAGCAAGATCTTCAAATTCCACTCCTCCTTCATAGAAACAAAAAGGCAGTTATTGATCCTAGATCCGGTCTTTAATTTAAATGTGATTTATTATCTTTTAAAAAGTGTTAATGCGTGACTTTGAAAACACCACTTTAAGCACATAAAAATTTAAACATGAAGACTTATAAGAAATTTGCAGCAAATAAGAACAACAAACATGCAAAGAATAGTGATGTAAGAGATTGTTAACGGAGTTCGGCTATCTTCAAGCCTACATCTTTGGGCCCTAGTGTTTAATGGGAAGGCCTTTATATTAAAATATTCAAAACCATAAGTACATAAAATAATATTGCTTCAAATAAAATCTTGCACAATCGTGATGCAATCTGATCTGTCTCAAGATCCTATAGAAACTATTGCCTCTGAAAAAGGCTTCCTGGATCTCCCAGAAAGGGTCTTCAAAGTTTCGCCTTCAATACTTCAAAGCTGCTCCAAAACTCTTCTCTCATTTGTCTATCTCCTTGGCATAACACTACCATATATATAATGTTTTTGGCTTAAACAAATATATCCATATTAAATGGTGTATTGAATACCAAAGGTTTGTTTTAACAATATATACCATATATATTGTATTGTTTTTATCTATACCCCTCGGCGCAATCAAAACTATATAACATGGCATATCATCTTAATTGTTAAGGCTCGGT
>APFE031583159.1:110790-122003 GCA_000404065.3 Pinus taeda | reverse complement strand
TATAGGGCAGTGGAACCAATATTCAAGCCCTAGCAATGACGTTACAACCTCTGCATATATTTGTTATAACCTAAGGCGGAAACATAGCACATAATAATAAACTCCACGTGCCATATCCGAGGTGTAATACAACATTGGTATATGGTTATAAACCATAGCACAAAATCCACCGTTTTGGTTAGCACCAATTAAAGATAGCTTTGGGTTGGCAGCACTACCAGATGTGGTGGATTCCACCAACCTTACCCTCACTTTCCATAATACACAACAATAAATATAATATATGCATCACCATTGTACCAAAGCATGCCGACAATGTATTAGTAAAGGCGTGGAGTTTGTATTGGATAGGTGAAGTTAAAATGATATGCAAGTCATGCCAATTTGGGAAACACACAAGAGTGAAGTTAAAATCTAAGGAGTTCTCTACAAGTAGACCATTGGAGCTAGTGCATATGTACATATATGGTCCTACAAGGAAGAAAACCGCAAGAGGAGAGAGACATTTCATATGATTTTTTGATGATTTCCATAGAGCCACTTGGATTATGCTAATGAAGGAAAAATCTGAAGCTTTCAACAAATTTAAGTATTTTAAGGGACTTGTGGAAAATGAAATTGATTTGAAAATCAAGTTTCTTAGATTTGATAGAGGAGGTGAGTACATCTCCAAGGAATTTGATGATTTTTTTGAGTAGCATGGGATCAAGAGGAAATACTCCATAGCTAGAACACCACAACAAAATGGTGTAGTAGAGAGGAAAAACATGTTTGTCTAAGATATGGCATGCACTATGCTAGATGAAGTTGGTTTGGAAAATACTTTCTAGGGAGAAGCAACTGAAACGATAGTATATTTGGACAATAGAGTTCTTCTTAGTCCTAATATTGAGTTGTGTAAAGGAATACCAACAAAATCTTACCACTTCAAAGTCTTTGGAAACAAGTTCTACATCAATACTACTAAAGAAAAGCTTGGAAAATTTGAATCAACAACTGATAAGGGCATATTCCTTGGTTATTCATTCAAGAGAAAGGCACACAAATTCTACAAGAAGAGAACCAAAAAGGTAATTCAAGGTATTGATATTTTTTTTGATGAAGTATTTCCTAAATATAATGATTCCAAAGATGTTGTTGTTGATCATGGTTTAATAGAATATGAGGACTAAGAAATTTCAAACAAGGATGAAGAAGAGGAAGAAGAAAGGAAGACATCCACTACAAAGTGTTGGGATTATGATGCATGTGTTGTCCTTGATAGAAACTCAATTTTAATAGATATGGTAACTAGATGAATCCACAGGTCAGTTTAGAGGTGAAAGAGTGATGGAATAAAATAACAAAATTATGGGACAATGGTTTACAGACTTGTAACAGATATGGTAACTAGATGAATACACAGGTCAGTTTAGAGGTGACGGAGTAATGAAAACAAATAACATAATGATGGGACAAAGGTTTACAAATCATAATCGTAAGTTTGATATGTAGGAATTTACAGGGTAGGACCTCAAATGGAACATTTGTTGGGTATACGACCAAAGTCCCACATTGACTAGAAGTGGGGAGGATCATGGGTATATAAGGATGGACAAATATCTCCATTGGTATGAGGCCTTTTGGGGTAAGTCCAAAAGCAAATCCATGAGGGCTTAGGCCCAAAGTGGACAATATCATACCATTGTGGAGATATGTGGTGTCCAGAGTCCTTACAAGTGGTATCAAAGCCATGCCCCGAAGTTAGCCAAGTGGATGAATCCTCAGAATGCCGAACAAAGGTGGTGGGCCCCAGTAATATCACGATGGGATCCGTGGATGAGCTCGGAAGGCGGTGTGCTCCGGAATCTTCATGGGCGTGTCCTGGTCCTCACACGGTGAAGAGGAGTTGACCTGGGATAGAGCAAGCTATCAAGGCAGGTGGTGTTCCATGTAAGGCGTGTGCTTCCAACGCATTGGAGTGGAGAATCCTGGTTGGTTGAGAGTGGACGGATGGATAATCGTTTGAGGGCAAACTCGATGGTCCTTTGTTCAAGGGGAGGATTGTTGGGTATACGACCAAAGTCCCACATTGACTAGAAGTGGGGAGGATCATGGGTATATAAGGATGGACAAATATCTCCATTGGTATGAGGCCTTTTGGGGTAAGTCCAAAAGCAAATCCATGAGGGCTTAGGCCCAAAGTGGACAATATCATACCATTGTGGAGATATGTGGTGTCCAGAGTCCTTACAACATCGAAGGACACCACTCACAAACAGATCACAAATCAATACACCAAAATTCTTGAAGTGGTTAAAACCCTCAAAGAGGGAAACAGTTCATGGCCTGAGCCAACATGGCCACTTCAGGTAATTTATTAATAAAAAATAAAATTTACATAAGCTTCTCTCATGAATGGTCACCCTAAAAATGACCCTTCATGCTCTTTAAATAGAGATCATGGACCAATCGAGTGTTAAGCCACAAATCAAGTGTCAGTGATACTAAGGAGAGAATGAACCATCGGATCACTTAATGTCTAGAACATATCGTGACTGTTGGATTGTAAGTTAGAAAAGTACATAGTAAAGAAACAAACTTTACCTAACTCTACACTAGACCAAGTTATACTATGTGGTTTGATCATTTATCTGAATAATTGGCACATGTTTTAGTCTGTAAATATGATGCTCTTCATATAAATGAAGTCTGGAATTGTTGTAATGTTTAAATCATCATTTACAGATCTGTACATAGGATCACTTTAGAAAAGGCGTGTATACATTCTGGTTCTGCATATCAAAACAACGTATACATCTTAAATTTAATTTTCAGGTCTGTACGTAGGTTTTCCTTGAGAAAAGAGCGTATGCACACAGGTTCGACACATGGAAGTAGTGTATACCTTATAAAATATGTTTTAGCTGCTTCTATTTGATGTTGCAGTGTTCTAGGTTCTGGCTTAGGTTCTGGTTACTATATTCTTGTTACAACATTCTGTATGATCAGAGTGATTGATTGATTCGGTTGTGGTTGGTTCAAAAGGGAGATTGATTGATGCAGATATATTTGATGATTGAATGATGTTGTTGATGGATCCAATCTAAAAATTTATGAAACGCGGTCCCTGGAAGAAAAGAGAAAGTTGTAGCCTTCTGTAGGCCGACACCTACATACTAGTAAACATATCATCTAGTGCAAGAGCTAGGAGTTGTAGCTCCCTTCAAGGAGAAGCTAGAGAACGAGAGAAGGTTGTAGCCTTCTGCAAGTAGAAGCCTGCGTACTGGTATAAGACTGCACCAGTACAAAAATTGTAAAGAGAAGTTTCTTATTATTAAAAAGAAGATAGAGACGATTGCAGCAAGTGGTTTTCACCCACATTGGGTTTCCACCTTATATCATGTGTTCATGTGTGTGAATGTCTATTCTGTTTTTACTGCACCTAGTTACTGTTTATATGGTTCTGATGCACTGATTAAAGATCAACATATGATGAATTAACTGAATCATAAGTTTGCTGGATACACGCTAGTTTCCTTAAACACAGTTGCGTATACATGCAAGTTCCATTAACTAAAGTAGCGTATATGAATCTGATTATGGAAATGAAAAATTGTTGACTTGCTAATACTGATTCACCCCCGCTCTCAATATTATTTCCAACAACATATACTTTAGTCCATTTGGCCAAATGATCGTGTGGATCATTTCTCCCGTTGTACCTTCAGGTGGCCAAATCGTACCACACCATCTTGTAGGTGTAGCGCGCAACACTCAATCTAATGCCTGGAAGTGATGCTTCGTTGGTACTTCCCTTTAAAATGCATCCAAAAAGGGATCAACATCAGTTAACCCATCATAGTGACGCAAAGTTCTTACCTCTGATGATACATAATGCAATGACTTGGTCATCATCTTACAGTGTAGCATAGATACTTCATGCAGTCGATTTTTCCAGTGCTCTAGTTCTTCATTTGAATATGATGTGCACGAGCTCTCGCGGTCCCATAAAATACGTCTGTTAACACTCAGGTTGTTCCCTGCTTCCTAAAGGGAATACGGCCGAGGTAACCACTGACCAATCTTGCAGCTACAGGTCCTAGCCTACCTGCAACCAGAGAGGGCTCTCTCTTTATAGTTTAGCTTTGTTTGATGATTGTTTTAAGCTAGTTATGATGCAATGTTTGTTTTGAATTTGGTGGGTTGATGAATTCATATAGAACTGAGGTATAGATTCACAGGACAGTTTGTTCCATTGGGCAATGGAGTTGAGGTATTAGTTCTTTTGAGAGTGGATTTGTGAAGATGGAGTGTTGCTGCAGAGCAAGTTAGGCATGTGTGAAACAATTTATCAGGTTTGTTGGTGAAATTGGGGAATTAGTGAGTGAAAGGAAAATAAGAATCTTTCACTATGCTAATGAAGAAACATGAAAGTATTGCTTAAGCGCAGTTAAGAATTCTTAAACAGTATTTACCATGTTAGGATAAGTTTATACATGAGCAATTAAGAATTCATGTCCATGGCTAATCCAGCAGAAAACATATTTAGAAATAGAGTTTGAGCATAGGGTGTTTGAAACAAATCCTGGGCTATTCTTTTTCTCTACTCACTAAGATTATGAGAATATATGAGTTATGGAATAAACAAGAAACACATACACAGGTAAGAGAAACTTATTGATTCAGCACATGACACAGGAATTCTGCAACAAAAATAGAGCTTTACATATCCATCTTCAGACAGCGTTGGAACCAGAAATCTCCATCAGCAATTTTTATTATCAAAAAGTCTTCAGTATACAACAGAGCTCTTCAGGAAGAATTGTATTACAACTGGCCCTCAATGCGTTATATGAGGGGATATATATACAAAAATAGGGTATAAAATATCTTAGTGGAAAGTTATGGTGCAATAAATTGCACCACCAACTCTCTTACAAAAAGTAAATGACAACATAATTATAGCTTTTAATGCTGATGTATTCGACATTCTTCTGTCAGACAGATTTGACTTTATGGCTCTGGAAAGTAGGCCGTAGCAGTGCTTTTAATCCTGCGTTAATTTTGGCTTTCTATTTGGGTGGATTGCTGAGTCATCTGTATGTTGCTTGCTGTACCTGTATGTTGATCTGCCTGCTGACCTGTCTGCTGATCTTTCTCCAAAAAAGGCAAAAAACAAAGTGGAATCATCTAGGAAAAATCTCCAACATTGCTTGCCACCAATCAACTGGGGGTAGCTGATGTCTCCTCATTTTAACTAGTGTCTCATCTACCTCTGTATGTCTATAAAAGTTAGGAGGGACTTCAAATAGATGATTTATTTCATGTTCAATAAAGAACATATTCTCCAGCTTGTCATAGAGGGTTTGCCCAGAGGGAGGCCCTACCTCTTTTGTGGAGCTGTTGGATGTGCTGTGCAGCTGGGGCAGTAGAGGTGCCTTCTCCTGCTTGGACTGGTTGTTTGAACAAGACTTGTTGACAAGAGTCTAAGTCAATAGTTTTTTCCAAGTCCCTTACATTCTGCTCCATTATTTCTTCATGAGTCAATTCCTCTACTATTGATTCAGGCACCCATTCATCTTGATTAGAAAATTGTTGTACTTGAGGGAGTGGGCAATGCTTATAGGCTAGCAGCCTATATTTAACCCTCCTAGCACTGATGAAACCTTCAGGGTCATAAGGGACCCACCAGAAGCTTCTCTTGAGTTTTAGCTGTTGTCCTAGTATTTGGTCAGCTTCTTGCCAACCATCTTTTTTGTTCATGGTGAATGCGCCTAGGTGGTCCCTGAACTTCAGGTTGGCTTTCTTCTTGGCACTATGAAAGTGTGTTAGATCAGAGTTTATAAGCTGTCTATAGTACTCCAGGGAAAACAGCCTCATAGGGACATTCTTTGGGAGCCTGTAGGGACAGAGCTCACAGCCATAAATTTTGATGACAGTGTGGTTTTGGTATAAGTACCAATCACCAATTTTGTAGCTTCTGGATAGCTGCAAGATTTTCTGCATATCCTTGGACAATCTGATAGGAGGAGTCCTTTTTAAAAGGCATGTGACTGGATACACAAACTGATCAATGAATTCACAATATGAGTAGGGGGAATTCTGGACTTGGTGGAAGACTAAAGACCAGAAGATCACAGACCTTCTCTCACCCTGTGAGTCCAGCTTCCTGATTGAGCACTGGAAGCAATCTATCTGGTAGTATAAGAATAAGTGATAGATGTATGAGGAATATTTGAATATTGCCTCTCTGTCCAGCCTTGTCAATTGATCATGTATCTTATTGGCAATGTACTTGGCATAATTGTATTTCATAGCAGGGGGCTTCATAAGGCTGTATGCAGAGAGCATGACCAGCACAGTTAGATCAACATGTTTGTTTGTGGTGAACCCCAGCACAGAGGTCAGCATATCTACCAGTAGCTCGCCAACCTCATTGAAATCTGCATAGGAGAAAGGAGGTGACCCAGAAGGTTGGCAATCTGCCTTCTTGAATTTCCTGGCTATGGCAGCAATGTTTGCACTAGAGAGTTTGGAGCCTTCATCTAGCAAATAGTTCATGGAGAAGGGGTATAGCAACTGGGTCTGCTTGTAGTTGAGCATATGGTTGATGGAATCTGGAGTTATATAGAAGAGGATGCTCCCAGATGGAGACTTCACAACCCTGAGTTTCTGGTCATAGTTCTCTGCACATAGGTGGATGATCTCAGGGAAAATGTTCACTGAAGGCAGGAAGTAGGTGGGTAGATTAGATTGCCAGACCCCATACAGGTCACTGTTGTCCAAGTGACTATTTCTTAATTGGCAATATGTCTGTAAGTGGTTTCTCTCTGCCACAAAGTCTGTGATGAGGGCATCACTGTCCACCAGTGGTATAGCTTCTAGCTCTCTGTTAGGTGGATTTATAGGAAATACATCCAAAGCAGCTGGAGTGGCCATTGTCTTGCTTTTGCTGGTGGTTTACTGTAATTTAAGCTTGATGTGAATGCTAAGGAATGGTTTACTGCTCTCTGTTTGCAGTGAGCAGTTTGCCAGTGCAAGGAGGCTGTCACAGGCTTAATGAATCTGTGGGGCACTCTGTTTTGAGGAACCAGAGTGTTTTTGAGCTGGTTAGCTGGTTATTTGCAGAGAGTTCTTTTAGCAGGGGTGGGGGAACTTTGTCAATTCAGTCTTCTAGCCGGTGGCCTGGCTTTTTTAGTTGCTTCTTGTGATGAAATGGTAAATTTCACCGAGGGTCACGGGTTTCCTTGAGACTTCCGTCGTGCAGGTGTTTCAGAGGTTTTTAGGTAGTTTTTAGAGGTGAATTTCAACAATGTGGGTCATTTATCTGAGTTTCTTTAAGCAGGAAAACAGGATTACATGGAGAACAGAGGACAAGAGAGGGTGCCTATGGCAAAATACCTGGTTTTATGGCGTACGAGGCGTTTGCACCGGTCGAATTGGATGAATTGCAGGTAGGTGGGTTGACAATGAAGGCGGCAACAACTTTGGCGGAAAGCTTTTGCTTTTTGACAATTGAAGGATGAATTTCGCTTTCAGAGGAGCTCCAGGCGTCGTATAAAATAATGCGAAATAATGGTTTTTTGACGCCTTTTTATGCATTTTTGGCATATTGGCGCCTTTTTGTGATGACATCATGCTGACGTCATCATGGGCCCGGGTATGGATAGGTGACGTGGCAGGTGACGTGGGTGCCCAGGTGGCACTGACACGGTGGCAGGGTGGACATGGCGGCGTGGGGGCCAGGGGTGACGTGGAGGCCTGGTGGCGGCAAGGCAGGGTGACGTCACGCTGACGAGGGCATGACATCAGCGTAGAGGGTAGGGCAGTAAGCGGTCTCCCCGGCGGGCTCTTGGGCGGTAAGCGGTTTGGAGGGGGCGGGGGGGCAGCGAACAGCCCGGGAGCCTGACGCGTGGCGGGGGTACGGCAGCAATACCACCCATCCCCCGGATGCAAAAGGTCGGGCGGTTCTATTGGACGATCGACCGCCCACCGTAGGATGGGCAGGGTGGAAGATCTAACGGTGGGCGGCGATTGTGATATGCCGCCACGTTACGCCGTGGGGACCTGCCGTGTATATTAAAATATGTTTAATAAATGGGGCGCAGGGTGGGTTTAGAACATTAGGTTAAGGATTTTCGGGTTTTTTATTAAAAAGTTTGTCATTTAAACTTTATAATAAAAGGGTTTATGGCGGAGGAAAGGGGGATAAGGGAAAATGAGGGCGGGGAAAGTGATTTTTTGCCTTTCAACCATAGTTTTTGCCAAACCCATAGTTTTTAGGAGGTTTGAGGGCTAATACTAACCCTTGAGGGGTTAATATTTCCCAAAGGAGGGATACCTAGCTATAGTGCTAAGGGGAGGGTATTTATAGATGTTCTTGGGAGATTTTCATTGGATTGTCATAGACTTAGGGGAAGGGGGGAAATTAGGGAGCTAGATGATATGTTAGTGATTAATATGGTTTGTGAGGTGAATGAAGGGGTAAAGCCAAGTTTTAATAAGTGAAACTTAACTTAGGATTTTGAGGATAAATGAAAATGATAAACAGGATGTTTTTACACAAGAAATGTGGCTTTTTTTCATGCTTGAACTCCATGGTTTGACCAAGTAGTTTGTGATGTAATGGAGTGGAACTAGGCACCTGAGCAGATCTCAAGGCCCTTGGGAGTGTTAGTAAGAAATGATTTTTGGGGGAAACTGGGGAAGTTAGACATGCTTCCAATGTTTGTCCTCCACTCTTTGTTTTTGATGCCCATACCCTGAGTGGCATAAGTTTTCACCCTTAATAGGTCAATTGGTGATGACTCTCCATTTCTGCAACCTTGCACTACATACCCATCCTAGTAATCCTAACATTTTTTTTTCATTAAAGTGGGTGCACTTGAATTAGCAGACCCTGATCTTCCTCTTTTTCTTTTGACTGCCCTCCTATCTAATATCTACCCTTATTTCTTCCAAGGCCCCAGATTAAGCAGTTGGGCACCTTTATTTCTCTACCTAGATAGTCATCTGCCAAGCTTAAGCTGTTTGGTCAAGGAACATTCTCTATTCTGCAGCAAGCAATTTAACCATGGCATGGTCCAGTTTAGATTGTTGGGCCATCCATCAAGTGTGATTAGCAGTAGTACTTGGAAGTCATGACACTGCTAAATGAGCTTAGTAGTGGCATTTTGACTGGCCACTTTCCTAGTCTTTAGTTTGGGGTTCATTTTCACTTTTCTCTTGACCACTTGATTTTCTTGCCCTTTGATTATTCTTTTAAGGCATACCCTCTTTTCATTTTTTGATTTTTTTTAGTATGTACACAAAATATGGAACCTTTGCTTTTTGCAATGATGAACATATTTAGCCCTTCCACTGTCAATCATGAAAGATGAAACCTATTGGTATAGGAACCTAACAGTGGCTCCACTTGGGGATGGCTTTACATGGTGGAAAGCCAAGAACAGCAGGTCAGATAGCCTTATTTTCTTCCTCTCTCTGTAGTGAATTTGCTCTAGTATTGCCACCTTTCATCTGCAATTAGTGAGATGGTATTCAGTGCTTCATGACCTCTTTAGGACAACAATAAATTTTTCATGACCTGCTTAGCCTGTATCATTGCCTATCATTGGTTTTCTTGTTTTGCAGACCTTGCTCTCCTCTGTTCATCTGAGCTTTCTCCAGCATCTATCTCATCTTGATGTGGTTTGCTGATCTTTCTTCAAAATCTGTTGTAGTTGCTCTTCTATATATCTACTGTAAAAAGGAAAAAAGTACTTGAAAATATAGACATTTATGTACAATATGGGGTCATCCCATGCTTATGTATCATGGTAGTGCTTGAGCATTCTCCCATTCACTAGGCCTTCATCATTGTTTGACTCATCTAGACTCTTGAGAAAGAAGGTATTGTTACCTTGCACAGCTTGAATTGTGAATGGCCCTTTCCATAGAAAGTCAAACTTGCCATGCTTTCCTTTGTCTTCCCTCCTAGAGTCCCATTTCAGTACTTTGTCACCTATGAAAAAGTCCTCAGCCTTTGTTCTTTTGTCAAACACCTTTTTGAGCTTTTCCTGTAGAACTTGGGTCCTATGATACACTTCTTCCCTTGTTTGTTGTAAGTGGATTGTCTGATTGATCCTTCTCTGGATATCATTGGGTTCAGCCTGTATTTCTTGCAGGAATTTGATTACAGGGATCCCAAGGGAGGATGGGAACACAGCTTCTAGGCCATATACCAATTCATATGGGCTAGTACCAATAGATATTTTTGTGGTCAATCTATCTGCCCATAGTGCATTCACCAACTTTTTATGCCAATTCTTTTTGTTCTCCTCCAAGACCTCTTTAATGATGTTGATCAGGCTTTTATTGGAGGACTCGGCTAGGCCATTGCCTTGAGGGTACTAGGCTATTGAGTGACCTAGGGTGATATGATATTTGTGACAGAAGCTAATCATTTTCTTCGATTTAAAGGTAGCTGCATTATCTGTTATTATTTTCTCTGGGCAGCCAAATCTGGACACGATATTGGTTTCTAGGAATTGTATGATAATTGAATCATTTGCTTGTCTACAAGGTATAGCCTCTATCCACTTGGTGAAGTAATAAGTAGCTGTCAGGATCCATCTATGCTGGCCTGAGGATGAAGGGTGTATTTCTCCAATGAAATCTAAACCCCATTGTTGAAATGGTTTTTCAGTTGAAATGGGCCTGAGGGGTAAGGGAAGCAACTTCTTCTTTCCTTCAAAAATCTGACATTTATGACATGACATCACAAACTTTTTTGCATCAGTAAACAGGGAGGGCCAATAAAATCCAGCCCTTAGGATTTTGTCACCTGTGGATTTCTAGTATAAGTGTCCTCCACAGACTCCTGCATGAAATTCTCTTAGGATCTTATCAGCTTCATCTGAAGTCAGGCAGTTGAGTAGGACACCTTCATGATTTTTCCAAAATAACACATTGTCTATGATACAAAATTTTGCAGCCTTCAGTTTTAGAAATCTGTTTTTGGTTCTGGATAACCCTGGAGGAGCTTGCAGGTTAATAATACAAAACATATGTCAGCATACCAAGGTGATTCTAGAAAGGCTTGATTGATCTGTGGAGTCGTCATCTCCTGTTCGTTATCCAGTTCATTTATTTCAAGGGCTTTAAAGTTAGTCTCAGTTGTTAGCTTAGCTAGCCCTTGTCCTTTTATAAGCTTTGTTGGTTTGATTTCTATGTCATATTCCAGAATATTG